>PVLD010002468.1:0-165376 GCA_004027595.1 Dinomys branickii | reverse complement strand
TCCCTCTCCAAAGAGAGTCATATGCTGAAGAAGTGAAAGAACTGGTGGGACACAGTTCACATGACATGACAACCAGCTAACAGCATGCACAGAACATTATGTAAACTTCTAATGTATGTTTTTCCTGGTGAGGTATCCTTTAAATTTGCTATATATTTTATATATTTTCATGTTGAGATTTATTGCACAATCTCATTTTACAGAATTTGGCTAATCAGTGTTTAGGAAAGTGTTTTTATTACATTTTCATTTTAACACTTTTAACATATAAGGTTCTTTTTTTAAAGCAGTTCTTATGAGACCAAATCTTTGGTTAGTGGTATCACCCCAATAATATTTTCATGGAAACATGATTTTCTTTATAACAACTGAGTTTTTTCATTTTTAAAACCTTTTATTAGTACGTTTCCAGTACATAATGATTATACCCACTGTAGTACGTGTACATAACACATTGCAATTCTATGTACCCCCTCCTCCCACCCCCTTTAATTTTTCTAGTATCAGATTCATTTATTTATATGACTATGAAGTTAATTACATATACAAATTGAAAACCAGACAAGCCAATGAACATAAAACATGTAAAACAATTGTACTAAGTCAGTTGTACACCTTTGGACACATTGTTCCTGTTGGATTATAGTGCTGGGTTTTTCATGTAAGAGATGGCATGCAATATTTAAGCTTGTCTCTCTGAGTTACTTTCCTTACATTATGGTCCCAAGATCTATTCATTTTCCTACAAATGACTCAAGTTTATCCTTTATGGCAGAGTAGTGCTCCATTGTAAATAAGTATATTTTCTTTACCCATTTATCTGTTGATGGGCATACAGGCTGTTTCCAAGATTCAGCTATTAAGAATTGTGCTATTATAAACATGGGTGTCTTGGTTACTTTACTCTTGTTGCTGAGACAAAATACCCAACACCCAAAATGAAGGAAGGAAAGGTTTATTTAGCTTACAGTTTGTGGAGGTTTCAGTCCATACTTGGCTGGTTCTGAGGCACAGTGGCACATGGCAGAGGGCAAACTGTTCATGGCAGCAGAGCACAGCAAAAACAACCAGCTAAAGGGAACAATGGCTGCAAGCAGCCTCTTTTCTCCCCTTACATTGTAAACAGGCTACCCCCACCCAAGGGGCATGTAGTACTCACACAATCTCCATGCCCTCCTCTTCCACAGGCTCAGGATGTTTACAAAGTAAGCACCCCAGCTTCCTGCTGAGTCACTCAACCAAACCTCTAGACTCCCCAAGTTGACACAATGTATCAACCATAACAATGGGTATGCATCCATCAGTGGGATGTGATATCCTTAACTCTTTGGGGAAGATACCTAGAAAGGAAATACCTGGGTCATACGGAATTTCTATTTTTCGTTTTTTTGATGAATCTCCATACTTGATTTCCATAGTGGTTGTATCAGTTTACAGTCCCACTGTAAGGCGCTTGGCTGAGAAGTGAATGGTTAAACTACAGGCAAAAGCCAGTGGTTGAACTGGAGGGAAAAATCTCTGAGTGGATGGCTAAAGCATGGGCAGAAGCACACAAGTTCTTTGAGGAGTGAATGGTTAAAGAAAAAGTTTGGTGAAGCATGTTGTGTCTGGCCATTGTTCTTCCCCTTTCCTCAAGAAAACTGCTTTGCCTTGAGACAGCTCCTTTCCCAAACTGTCCTTTTTTCTCTCCCAATGACACTCTAAGTAAAAAAGCTGGAGAGTTTTCAGCATCAGGGTTTCTCCAGGGAGTCTCCCTAATGCTAGGCACTCTTGCTTGAGATAGCCCTCTCAGTGATTTAAGTCTGAGCGATCGTTCATCCTCTACCCCACCATGCTCGCACACTGCGACATCCCACCAACAGTGGATCTCCTTTCTCCCCACATCTTCACCAGCATTTGTTATTGGTTATTTCTTGATAGTAGCCATTCTTTCTGGAGTGAGATGGAATCTCAGTGTTATTTTAATTTGCATTTCTTAAATGATCAGTGATGTGATGTTGAACATTTTTTCATGAATTTATTGGTCATCTGAGAAATGTCTATTCATTTTTTAATTGGATCTTTAAATTTGCGGGGTCTAATATTTTTGAATAATTTATATAGTCTAGATATTGGTCTTTTGTCTGAGGAGTAGCTGGTAACTTTTTCTCCTATTCCGTAAGTTGTCTCTTCACTCTGTTGCTTTCTTTTGCCGTGCAGAATCTTTTTAATTTGATGTGATCCCGTTTGTTGATACTTGGTATTATTTCTTGTGTAAGCAGGGTTTTGTTCAGAAAGTCTTTGCCAGGGCCTATTTCTTCAAGAGTTTTACCTATTTTGTCTTCCAGCAGATAAAGTGTTTCTGTTCTAGAGTTTAGATTTTTGATTCATTTTGATTTTAGTTTAGTGCGTGGTCACAGAGAGGGTCTAGGTCCAACATTCAGTATCTGGGTACCTAGTTTTTCCGGCACCATTTGTTGAAAAGGCTGTCTTCCCTCCAGGAAAAGGAATTGTTACTTTTGTCAAAGATAACATAGTTGAATTACCTCTGTTGTTTCTATATCTTGTAGTTTGTTCCCATTAATCCATGAGTCTATTTTTGTTGTTGATGTTGTTTTTCTGGGTTTTTTCCCCAATACCATGCTGTTTATATCACTGTGGCTTTGTAGTAAAGTTGAAGACTGGGATTGTGCTGCTCCCTGCCTTGCTCTTGTGGCCCAGAATTGTTTTCCTCACTGAATATTATCATAGTATAAATGTACTGCCACATTTTCTACAACAGGAAACCTTAGAAATCGCTTCCCTTGTGGAGACTCAATGGTTTGTATTACTGATGCCCGACATACCTGGGTTTTCCCCCAACCTGATAACTGTGAAGAAATATTTGTGCTTCTCGGGCACAGGTGCTTTGAATGCAGCCCTGGGTTCCAGAAATCTCAAATGAGAGAAAATAACCATTCATCTAAAAGTGCCAATGTCTTGGGACAAGTTCCATCTGTGAAAGACCCCAGAGAGGCAGACCCAGTCCTGAGGTAGAGCAGAACAATGACCTTAGGAAGCCCACCTGGAAGCTAAATCTTGGTGAAGCTGTGTTGGGGCTTCTCCTGGGAAGGAAGAGAGGGTATCTTAGTTACGTTTCGCTCTCAGAGACAAAATACCCAATGCCCAAAATTAAGGAAGGAAAGGTTTATTGAGTTCATAGTTTGTGGATGTTTCAGTCCCTTCTTGGCTGGCTTCAAGGCAGGTGGCACATGATAGAGAGCGGCAGTTCATGGTGGCGGAAAACAGCAAAAGCAACAAGAGCAAATGGGGTGTGGGAGTGGGGGGAGACAAGCCTCTTTTCCCTCCTTACACTGTGTGCTGTCTGTTCGTGCCCACACCATCTCCCGCCCTCCTCTTGCACAAGCTCAGGATGAATACAAAGTAAGGACCCTGGCCTCCTGCTGAGTCACATAGTTAACCTTCTAAACCTCTCAAATTCACACAATGAACAACATCCCAGAGCTGGAAGGACGTGTCCTCTTCACCCCAGGATGTAGACCTGCTGAGTCACTTAGCCAAGCCTCTAGACTCAAGTTGACGCAATGTATCAACCACAATAGAGGAACTCCTGGCTCCTGCCTGGGCTGCTCTTCTGCCATCCCCAGCAGTTGTGAGCTGGCAGATGCTTCCGAGCCCCCAGTGCCTTGTGAGAGGATGGTCAGCCCTCAGCAAGGGCAGCAACCCCGCAGGACCTCTGACATGGCTTTGGATTTAGACTTGTGACAGTGAGTGTAGCGAGTCAAAAGTCCTCCTCCTCTACTTCTGATGGGATGGTGAGGTGAAGAGAGGCCAGAGAAAGGCTCCAGTCACCCAGGATGGAGCAAGAGTTCCACAGCAGGGAGGAGCCCCTGACAAGGGCAGGGAGCTCCCAGAGTCTGGGGCTGGGGTCCCTGCACACTGCGAAGGGCCAGACTGGGACTTGCAGGAGGAGGATGAGCTGGATGGCCTCTGCAGCCTGGGCAATGCTGTGTACAGTGAGGAAGCCAAGTCAGACTCACAGCCCAGCAAGCAGTCAGGCATCACTGCAGGTGAGTCCTTCAACCAGAATTTGGTGGAGGAGGAGGAGGAGGACATGGACGATCACCGCTACCTGATACACATTAAAGAGATCTTTGTACATGTGCACACTGATTATTATACAAAATACGATAGGTACCCCAACCAGGAGCTGGAGGAAGCTCCAGATATATATATATATATATATATATATATATATATCTATATCTATATCTATATCTATATCTATATCTATATATAGTTTGTCCCAGGGCTCCAGAGTAAGGTGCTGGGTGACATGTCTGTGATATTCAGTGGCCTGTACCCAATAAACTTCCTGGTAGAGAAGACAGGAGCACTACCGCACCACAGCCCTGCCTACCAAGGCCTTCGCCCACTGGGACTGATCCCTGGTACCTGCCTGACTGCAAAATGGACTGGCATGGAGGTGTGCCAGGTGCAGCAGTGCCGGCACATGGATGCGGTCACCTCCACTGGTGAGGGAGCTGCCTGGGGCCCTAGGACAAGTTACAGAGCAGTGCTTTCCCCTCAGAGACGTAGGCACATGGGCCCCCAGGAGGACAGCCCGGCAGCCTTTCCTGATGGGCAGAGCATCCTTCTGATGGCCTTGTTCCGCCCGACACTCATCCGGAGTCTATGATTCCCACACAGGGAAGCTCAGCAGGACGGGTGCTCGCAGTCCGCGCCAGTGCCCCGCAGCTCCCTGCCTGTGCACAGGGAGCCCGCCTCCTTCAGAGCTGTTCTGCCACATCAGCAGCAGATGTTTGATGAAGAGATCCTGATGCTGAAGGTGAAGGGAGCCTGCCCCTGCCTGCAGAAAGCATAGCCCGGTATGTCAGAGACGACGCCGCTGTTTAGTCTTTGTAAGACTCAGAGAGTGTGGATAAGGGAGGCCACAAAGGCAAGCTGAACAATGAGAATGCTTCCAGTGAGGCCAGCAGGGAGTCCCGCGACGGGGACAAGGCGGGCAGCAGCTCTGAGGCAGATGAGATGGCCGTGGTGCTGGGCCAGAGCTGAACGACCTCGGGTCACTGCGGGGCCTCACAAGCTGGGTGCCAGACCTGGGTCCCTTTCCTCCAGAAACAAATGTATGTCACAGAGTTCCACATACAGAAACATATTTTTGCAGAAACAGGTGTTTAAAAAGAGGTTTTACTATTGGGAAGTCTACTTTTAAAGAGACAGAGTGTTATGGGAATCAGTGCGCCATGCCCAAGGGTTCAACAGAGCCTCACGGGAAGTTGAGGTTGGATTTTTGTGGTTGGTTGTCATATAGCAAGGGTTTTTTCCTTGGGGAGGGAGTCCTTTTAAATACATCATATTATTTAGCGAAAAGACTAGGAGATCCAGTAAGACTTAAAGAATGATGTAGCAGGAACCTGGCATCTTTTTTCACAGCAGAAGCTATCAGTTTTGAAGGATTTTTCAATGAAACAGCAATTTATATGTGTACAGAAAAGCAAGACCCTGGAGACAGCCGAGAGTCTCCAGCTGAGCTCCATCTTCCCCGGAGGAGGCACAGGTGACCTTGGGCCCCAGCACGGGTTACTTCACAGCCTGTGCTGCTGGGGGCCGTATCCTCCCACCGTGTGGGCTGTGCTGAAGGAGCTGCCCGTGTCTTGGGAGACCTTGTACTTCTTCGAGAGACCTGCTGTGAAGTTTTTGTATATCTGTTTTCTATTTGGCCCATAAAACAAATTCTTGTTTCATTTAAATAGTAAAAATAACAGTGAATGATAACTCTAGCTGCACAACACGAGAATCTGTATCTTGAAAATGTTGATTGAAAAATGTCAGGAATAGAAATGCACACTGTATGATTCTACTTAAAGAAAATTTAAAAACAAACTAATCTCGGGTGAGTTGGTGATAACAGAGGTAACCTTTGGAAGGCAGCACATTTTGGGTGCTGGCAAAATATTCTATTTCTTTTATTTTGTAATAATTAATTGGGATCCTATATGCATGCTGTACTTCCATTTAAAAATTTTAAAGACATGTTACTTTATTTTATTAGATATCTATCATCTTGTTTTGCTAACTTATTACATAGATTCAAATATTCTTGGAGCCTTGCTTTTATGCCAGGTACTGTGCTCAGCATGAAGGGTACCTATATAGCACACCACATTCTTTAAGAAATATTTATTGGTTACACTGCTTGTTTCTTTTGTTAGATCCTACACAAAACAGACTCTTAGGTGTTGAATTAACTACTAAGTTCTGGGTATTTCTTCCATGGCTCTACCCATTGGTTTTACAACAATTACTCCAGGTTGGTTCATCTCTAACCCTGGCAGCTAGACCCCACACTCTTGCTCTGGGTTGGCTAGTGTGAGAAAAATCCATGTCTGGAAGTCGAGGTGGGAGGCTGAGCCCTCAGGATCTCACAACATTTCCTTGATTCTGACCTGCTGCCCCAGTCCTGTTTCCCTGGTTCCGAACTCCCTATTCCATCGTCAGCACTTTAACGCCTCTCCCTGGTCCTTGGCCAGTGTGGCATCTTTATTCTGGAGCCTGTCAACCACCTATTCTTTCTCCTCCCGTTGGAATTCTACTCTTTGGTGGTGACCTGGGCAGTGACAGTCTACTCAGAAGCTGTAAAGAAACTGAAAACTCCTAGCCCAGGATTCCTTCTAAATAGCAATGCTAATAAAACAGTTGAAGTAGAGTTGTTGTCAAGAGCTTACTTTCATCGGTGACAAGAAAAGGCAGTGCGGGCCTCACAGTTCTCAAACACATAGGCTTAACACGCTCCCTTTTGTGGACAAGTCCCGTCCTTCCTCATATAATCTTCAGGTCCCAAGTTCACCCAGATATTCCCCCAAGGAAACCTCGCTGGACCCTGGTTCCTGTTCACTGAAATTCCTCTAGCAGTGCTCTTGGTGTACTTCTCTTGGGGTTACAAGAGAATCTTAACCCGAACAGCTTGTTTCTCTGCCTCCCAAGCGTCCCTTGATTGAAACATGTACTTACTGTATAAGTCAAGTACATTTAATTCTACTGCCTTGATATTTATTTCTAATAAAACAGAACTTAAAGTATTCTCAAATACACATGACCATATATCCCTTTACGACAGAACTCAATAAAAGTGCATTTCACCTACATGTTGTTTAATGATTTCCCCTATAGCACAATGACTTGCGGTCATTCCTCACCGTTGGTAAGCGGCATCTGGATTTCAGCCTCTGCACCTAGTGTGGACTTATGGCATAGCTTGGCCAGAGCATCTGTTTTCTATTTTACACTCTCTTTCCTCCTATATCTGCATAGAGACAACTCTCCATCATGTCCCTGAAAGTAACTAGAATGCAATATTTGCATCTACTATTCTGAGTAGTCTCAATAGTACTTGTCTCATTCTAGCTCAAGAAAAGGGATAAAGAAGTACCACATAGTCATTTTTTAATTTAATCAGTGTGCATTGTGCATTTAGTGTTATCAGTCTACTACTTGGGTTTTGGTATGTAACACAAAGACACAGTCTCTGGCCTGAATGAGCCAAATTTCTACTGGAGAGACAAGCAGTGAATAAAATACAGTGCTGATAATACGCCACTATGTAAGAGTCCTGGCAGTCGTACCAGAAGACGAACCAAACCAGAATCTCAAATAATCAAAGGCTCTGGTAGTACAGGAATCCTGAAGTGTGAACATGTTCCTTTTTTACTCATACTTAGTGTTTATGCGAACTACCCAATACGTATATATGTACCCCTGGCTGGGGTGGGAGATGCTGCAGCTCAGTGCTAAGAGTGTGTGCTCAGTGTGAGTGATGCCCTGGATTTGATCCCCAACGTAAGCAAACGAACAAATAAATGAACACTATTTTCAGTCATTTTAAAGGACGAGACTGATCTGGAGACATTTATTTGTAGAATCTATTGCTTCATAAATGCATGTGTGAATTCAATCCATTAGAAATTTAAATCAGGTTACACAAAAAGACAAAAGTGGGTGGTGTTGGAATAATACAAGGTATCAAGTGTTACTTAAGTCTAGACCCTTATTACTAACTCAAAAGCCATCTCTGAAATCAAGATACAGTAGAAACAGTATGAAGTGTCCAAGTCAGCTTGGCTGAGTCCAGGTTTCACAGAGAAAGAAACTCTTGAACTGAGGTATGAAAAGTGGGTTTGAAAGTGTGTTAAAGTAGAATGAAAAGTAAAAGTGAATCAACCAATGGGAGAAATAAAGCTGCGGGAAGTCTGGGCTGAAGGGGATGAAGACCTGGGCTGGGGACAGGCAGCTGGGATAATGTGGGAGGGATGAGCTCTAGACACAGAGAAGAAACAGAGTGGACAGTACGGAGTAGATGCAGGACACAGGTAAGGGACCGAGTCCATATGGACATAGGAGCCACTCCCTGAGTGATACAGCAGCTCAGTCTGGAACCCGTCAAGCAGGAAGGGTGCAGAGAGCCCCTGATGTCTGCAGGGGTGGGTTGGGGGACACTGGAGCAGACAGTGACCCGGGCTGCGACAATTTCGTTTGGGGAGTCCTCAAGTCAGAGCTAGAAGTAAATCCATAAAGAAGAGAACAATAGGAAAGTATCAGGGCAAACAGAAGTTGGTGAAACATTTGGTTTATTTGTATTTTGTTCCCTTAACCCATGGAGTGTCCTGACAAACAAAATGGAGTTGCACACAGCTACTGAGCAACAGTGCTGGGCAAAAGCTAAATATTTAAACATATTTAAACATAAAATTGAAATCTGGAATAGGAATTTGGGATTAAGGAAGTGTAGCTGACTTAACTGACCGTATAAATATTAAGTCCCTAGCACAGTAGTTGGCACACAGTGGGTACAAAATTAAATGCTTTGTAGAACCTTAAGTACAGAACTACAGTTTTCAGTTTTTTGAAGGATATACAAGGGAAAGCATAGTATATACCTCTCCATCAACATTTGGTGTTACCTTTCGCTACTTTTTAAATAATAATAATAAAAAAACTACTCAAATGCAGCAGATGTCTGTGGATAGCATAACTAATTGATGAGAGAGCAAGATTGATTCAATATGTGACTTTATGTTGGAAGAAGACCTTGAACATCTGCTCCCATATAGTCAACTTCTTGAGCTTTCTTATAATCCCTATTGATTAGGATCTTTGGTGTCTCAAGATGAGAGTATCTCATCCAAAAGTATTTTCCTTGTTGGAGAAGCTGCCAGTTGCAATGACAAAGTGTCTCTTTCAAGGGGCGTAAGCCCTAGAGGGGTCACAGCGTGCTCCACTGGGCTGACTGCTACCAACATGTTGCCAGAGCCAGTGCGCCAGCTCTTGCCTATCTTGGAGTAGACAATACCTCGGGGCCTTTTGTATTTTTTATTTTTGACACCAGGGCTTAATTTAGCAACCAGAACCTGGCAGAATGCAGTACACCATGAGAATTCTGACAGTTTTATGAAAATGTTGCTAGTATTCAGCATTAATTTTTTTCTGATTATCAATCTAGCTAAGAAACAACTGCTTAAGAGTTCAAAATCCTAAAAAAAAGTTTAAAATCCTGCTTCATTCAGTCCCTTGGAGACATATTTACCAAGCAATTACAGGATGCCACGTGAGCACATCAGAGGCTCCAGTAAATTCAATCCCTCTCTAGTGAAACTCTTACTTTTTTACTTTTTCATGAGTAAAAGCTCAGACTCATTTTTCCTTTCCATTGAAATAACTTCATGTCAAATTGGGTGCATTCAAAAACAGAAAAGCAGAACAAACTGCTAAGAAGTTCCTCAAGACTTTGTTCACTAAAAATTCAAAGAAGCAGCTATAGTAAGACTACAAGTTTGTGATAAAAGTTTTTAAAGCTATAAGTCACCTGTCTGGAGAAGTACTAGCATAAAGAGATATCTCAGCAAAGTCTTAGTCAACTAAATTTGAACTAAGCCCACGGGATGGTTTCATCCATAAGGCTTGTCTGCTTTCTTCTTAGGAAGCCTCACATGTCCCCTCTTTAGCAGAAGTCAGGGGTCGTCAGCCAATCAAGGCAGGGATGGGGTAGTCTGCCAATCAAGGCAGTGACAGGGATAGTCAGCCAATCAAGGCAGGGAGTGAAAAAAATACACATGCAATAGAAGGATGTCGAGTAATTTAAACAGGAGGAGGAAAAATTGTGTAAGATTCATCAGTGTATTTGAAATTCAAGGAGTACACATATTGTTGCAGCAAAAATCAATAATTGGGTCAAACTCCGCCGGGGATCAAAAAACTCATTCAGAACAAATGGAGTTTTAATTAATTTTAATTTAGAATCAATTTGGACCGGTCATTGTCCCCCATTCCCGACCAGAGAATGTGGCACTTAACTGCCTTTGCTCTCACCTTATATACATTTTTGGTTTCCATGGTAATAGATTGGAATGTCTCGGCCTGACCATAGTTGTTTACCTTACACCATGTGACCAGGTCAGGCTCTGGCCATAATGATATATATACTTTAACAATTCGGGCAAGGAGAAGAATTCCAGGACAAAGTCAGAACTGAAAAGTTAACCCTTTGCAACCCCTCCAGGATGTTTCTCAAGACACATTTTGAGGCTTGTCTATCTTAAAATGTTGTGCTAAAAGTCACTGCCCATTACAATATTTCATGGTTGAACTCTTCAAATGTTCCGGCAAAAATGTTAAGATAAAATCAATAGAAAACGAGATTTTATAAATGTTAAATTATATAATTTTGAAAAAGAACTGAAAAAAATCTTACTTATTGGAAAAAGATTCCTCTATAACAAGTACTACAATAATATCAGAGTCTTTTGAAAGAACAAAAGTATACGGAAATTCACAGAAGCAGGACTGAAAGGAAAAGACGTGAGTTTATAGTGCAGCCTAGCAAGTTTCAGAAGTCTTGGTCTTGGTTCCCATTATGGCTTGTATCTACTATTGTTATTGTGTTTTATGTATGTGGTGCTGGGGATTGAACTCAGGGCCTTGTGCATGCAAGGCAAGAAACCTACCACTGAGCCACATCAGCAGCCTGACGGCTTTATCTAGATGTCCCCTAGAGCTTCCGCATTCGTTGGTGGGGCTCTGGGAGGCGGCTGGATCAAGGTGTGAGATCTGGGATTAAGGGCGTGAGGTACTAAGTAGTCCACTGATTGCCTTTAGCGTAGTTCTGGGCTTGGTTCAATAGATTTACTGAAAGTGGGTGGCCCCACCCCAGCTGGGATAAAAGGCAAAGGCAGCCTCACTGCTTCCTGTTTTGCTGCATTTTGCCTGTGCTGCCGTGAACTGCTTCTCCTCTGCCGTCCTGCTCTGCCTTGGAGCCAGCTGGCTGTGGACTGAACCTCTACAAACTGAGAGCCAAAATAAACCTTTTTTCCTTTACCTTGTGGGTGTCAGGTATTTTGTCTCAATGGCGAGAAAAGTAACTAAGACATTTGCCTTATACTCTCAAAAAATTACAATGAGATTTTGTGATTGGATGGTTTTACCTAGCGATATTTGTATGAGAAATTAAAACTGGCCAGACATGGTGGCACAGACCTATACTATCAGCTATTCAGGAGGCCGAGGCCAGGGAATCACAAGTTCAAGGACAATCTGGAGTACTTAGCAACACCCTGCCTCAAAATACAAAATACAAAAGGTGGGAGGATTAGCTCAGTGGTAGGGTGTTCCTGAGTTTGATTCGCAGCACTCCCTCAACACCAGAAACAAAAAATAAATTAAACTTGAAAAAATTTATCAGGCAGCTGAACCAGGAGATTACGAGTTTGATGCTGGCATGGTCTGTATAGTGAAATCCTATCCCAAAACTACAACAAAAAATTGAAAATAAGCTTAAACTCTCATTAATCATTTATAAATAAAAATCTAATGCACATTTTAATTTTTTGCAAAAGAACTATTTTTCTAAAAATATTGGTTAGAAAAGTGTCATAATTTTTGCAAATCTCTTTAATATCTCACTTAACAGAAGCTGGATTCACATATGCTTTATATTCTGTCTGATATGATCTCATTTATCTGGCAGATTCTAGAAAACTCCTGCATATGATGATGAAGGAATGAGGGTGTGACATTAAATGATGTTTTAGGATTATGAAAACATATACCTTTGGCCTTCAATACCTTAAAGGCTCTTGAGAAGCCCTATAGACCACACTTAAGAGAACTGCCATCCCTTCCTCTTATGTACAAAGACACTGCATCTCAGGCAAAGTGAGACATTCAGAATGACTTGGCCTGTTGATGTTGGGATATAGATCTTACATGTTTTGTCTCACTCTTAGGTTAGGGTTTCACTCAGAAATCTGGGAAATATACGGCATACTGACCTGGCCTATAGATACAGATTGTTACAATATATTGCCAGTTTTCTTAAAATAAAAAAAGGAAAACCAACAAGCATGATATATTCTGTAATAAGCAATGGTTTAAATTTGCATTGTGATATCTGAAGTAGGATCTCCATTTGAACTGAAACACTAGAGTGAATCCTACTGCACCCTACCGTGTATAAGCTGCAATGACAAACACCACAGTAAACATCCCAGATAAATGTGGAAAGCAGATTAACCACAATGTCTCTATTGATTATGTATTTTGTGGTTGAAATGCAATTTAATGACATGTACCAGAAACCTTTTCCGGAGGTGGGGGGTATATTAAGAGAATATAAATAAAACGAAAATCACATGGAACTTTTTGATAAAATGGAGTTGTTCTGAAAGGTAGATATTTTTCATTCTCTAACTTGACCTTATTTTTGTCTAGTTATTATTTTTTTAATCAAAGACTCTTCTTGGTGGAGAAGAATCATGTAGGAATCGTGTAGAGATGATTTCCTTTGTATCCTACCAGATGGTTCAGATCTTCTTTAAAAGGATCATAGCCTTGCTCCTTTAAACATCGCAGGGCCCAGAAGAGCTGGTCTAGTGGAGGGAACTCTTCCCATGGAACCCACTCCCAACCTGGAAAAGAAAAGAGGCCAAACTCGTATGTTTAGCTGGCAGAAAACAGGGGTATTTATTTTGATAAGCTAACCTATATTTAGAAAAAAATAACTAAATTTAAATGATTTGTTACTAATAAACTCCAATAGTAATGCTTTGCAAGAACTTAGTTATACAAATATAACTTGAATTTAGAATGAAGATTTTAAGGAGAGAATGGTGATAAGACACTGTGTTATTTGAATAGGAAATTTGGTATTATTCAACGTTCATTTAAATATTTATTTAAATATTTGTCTAAAAATGCAAAGAACTTTGCATACTATAGGCTGTACTTCATAAAAAGAAATCAGTTTCTTTACATATAAAATAAAGTAGATTACAAAATTTCCAAGGTATCCTCCATATCTTAAAAAATGGAAGCTAAATAGAGAAACAAATACTATGACCTGATCTGTTTCATGGAACTGTCCTATACCACACTGGCTGGATTGGATTTTTGTGGCACTGGAGACTGACTATAGGTCCTTTGCCCTGAACTATATCCCCAGAGCTTTTTTATTTTGTATTTTGAGACAGGGTCTTGATACCTTACTAAATTGCTTAGGCTGGGCTTGAACCTGCAATCCTCCTGCCTCAGCTTCCCAGAGTATAGGATTACAGGTATGTGAGACACCTGTAAGGTGTGCCTTGGTATATGTCAGGTAGAAGACAAAGAAGGAGCTCACTTAAAAAACCTATTGAAGAAAGATTTAGTGGTGCACAGCTATTGTAAATACGCATGAAATCCAAGAAGAAGTTTTGTTTCATTCGATAATTTAAGTGTAGACAGCACAAAAGCACGGACGCTAGGGCTGAGGGTACAGTGAGTGCTAGAGTGCTTGCACAAGGTCCTAGGCTTGAGCACTGCAACGTAAAGTGACGAAAGCACAGAAGCTCATGATTGGTGAGTACATTATTATTATATGTTATTATTTTAAGTCACATATCCTGTGTTCCAAATGAGTCTTTTTTTTGTTTTTTTTGAGACAGAGTCTTGCTATGTAGTTCAGACTGGCCTTGAATTTGAGGTGGTCTTACTGCCTCAGCCTCCCGAGTGCTGGGATTACAGGTGTGCACCACCACACCTGGCTTAAATAAGTTTCCTTATGATTGCACATTTTACCTTAGTATAAGTACCACTTCCCTCACTATGTATTCTCTGCCTGTAAAATACAGGCACGTACTTTCACTCTGTGAAGGCAGGGGAAAAAGGTAAGGCAAGACATGGAATAAGCACGGGAAGGGCTGATCCGTAACTGTGATTATACGCCAATGAGGCGGTGGAGGGAGAGGAGGAGGGGCAGCGCTGGGGGAAAGCAGGCAGATGCTAACAATGTACTGCAAGAGGCTGACGTAACCAAGTGTCCCGAGAGCTGTCTGTGGAAGGGTTATCCCTCTCTCCTAAAAACAAGCTGCCCGGACAGTCCCTCTAGGCACAGCAGAAGGCAGGACAGGTGCAGGTGCAGTGAAGAGTAATGGAAGCAGGCTCTCCAGGTCTCAGCCCCAAGGAACACTGCGCAGAGACTGTCACCACACAGAGGAGGAGCGACTGCTCAGTCTGGGTGTGACCAGAGTGTGTCTCCAAAGGCTCACTTGCAGGAGGCTGGGTCCCTTGTGTGCGGATGTGGAAATGAAGAGGTCGGGCCTAGGAGGAGTGGTTAGGTCTTAAAGTACTGAACCGCTATTGCTGGCTGACAAAATTCTTCCACACTGGAGAAAAAGGAAATGTTTAGGGCAAAGGCCCAGCCCATGAGACCACCTGGATAAAGTGGCACATGGCAAAGAATATACATATTCAAAAATTTTGATAGTTTCACTTTATTTCCTTTTCTCAATTTTATGAGAATCTGAGGAAAAAGAATAACTTATAAAGCTTTCAGACAACGTTACTGCCAAGAAATCATTCAGAGATTTATTTCAGCATGGAGGTAACAGACCACTGTTTTGTCAGCATGGTCATTCTCCATAAAATGTAGGCTTTCTCTCTCCTTTATGGGTGAGAAAACTGAGAAAAACATATGAAATGTTTTTCTTAAGTTAAAACCTTAAAAAAAAAACCCAAACAAAATGAAGATTTACCAAGCATTTACCATATTTACTAGGTTCCTCTATGTGTGCACGAACTCATTTAATCCTTCCAGAACCCAACTGAGGTGGTTACTATGAGCACATGAGAAGAGAGGCCCAGATGTTAAAAAACCTACCCCAGGCCCCAAAGTACAAAATGGAATGACCCGGACACAAAGTTAAGTAGTCCGGTTTCTCAAGTTCCTCAGGATTTAAAGATATTTGCATATCTGCATTGGTCTTAGTCTGTGTGGACGTCAGGCATAAAACCTTACACTGGGTGGCTTACAGACAACAGAAAATTTTCTGAGTTCTGCAGGCTGAAAACCCAGGACCAAGACACAGCCCAAACCAGCGTCAGCTCATAGCCCATTTCCTGTTTCACAGGAACCATCCCCTCTCTTCTCTGGGTATGGAGGAAGGGGTGGGGCCTACCTGCAGTCTCTTTGATAAGGAAACTAATCCTATCCCTGAGGGCTAAGGCCTCATGGTGTGACCACATCCCACGGCACCATCTCTTGTTGCCAGCACCTTGGGGGTTAGGACTTCAATATGTAAACTTGGGGAGCACATAAACATGAGGAGAATCTAGTTCTTTTCACGTGGTAACATGTGTAATGCCCCTTCTGACAACACAGTAACAAAAAGCATTATTATATGAAGTTCTCTTACTTTCATTTTTTTCAGGCTCAACATTCTTTGGCTCTGAATCATGATTCAAATCTACTTCTCCTTTCATTACTATAGTGACAAAATGATAATTCTCTTTCTCAATGAATGAATTTACCACTGAGGCAAAGCGGACATTTTTCAGGTGAAGAGCTGCTTCTTCCCAGGTTTCCCTTTGAGCACATTCTTCCCAGGTCTCACTGGAAAATGGAAACATAGCATTGTTTTCAATTCTATTAATATAATTTTTTGCCATGAAATTCTTGCTTATAAATTTATAATACAAAGCAAAAACAGCTATAATTAGTGTATGCTTTACAACAGTAAGTTAACAATCCTACCTTTGACATTCTGTATATCCTATACCTATCCTATATCTAGTTCCCAAAGGAACTACATATTGAGCAAAAAATACCATTCAGCCAATTGAGCACTAATTCACAGGCCTGTGCAAGGAGGGAGCAGCTTAGCATATTAACTAAGAACACAGATTTTGCAGCCAAGTAGGCCTGGCCTGGAGTTGAAGTCTATTACTTTCTACCTTCCACATGTAAAGTGAAATACTACTTTCTAATGGAGTTGTAAATGTATCAAAATACTATGTCTTTTTCAGTAGTCTCAGAATTTCGGTTTAAGCCTCAAAATTGAGCAGAATGAGCCAGAATGAGCCTCTACATTGTCAAGTTCATAGCCAAAGAGCAAACAGATGCCATCTGAGCTCCAAGATTTGCTAAGGAAGACCAGGAAGACATCTGGTCCTCATCCTGCCCAGGCTACATAAAAAAAAGGAGATCTGAGAGAGGGAGGAAAGCTGTGAGTTTTCTGCTTAGTAGAAATGTCTCCTTTCCTCCCTATGAGAAGCCAACTCTGCTCCCCTAAGCCGTGTGAGAGATTCCCTCCAAGAGGATCAGCAGAGCTCGGCTGTGCCCCAGAAGGAGACACTGGTGTGATACTCCTACTGGAGACACATGGCTCTACAGGAACCTGCAGGCCTACCACAGTGCACTAAAGCAGTGGAGACAGGTGGTAAGAATTCCTCCATAAATCTGAAATGTGTCCCTGGCAGTTTCAGTTTGCACATGAATACAGAGGCTGGTGCTTATTCCCATCTTGGGAATTTAGAAGGTAGGAGACAGGCAACAGCAGCCCATAAGGGTTGAGCAACATAAAGGGCAGAAGTGGAAAAGTATCATTTGTAACTGGGCATGGTGGCGCATGCCTAAGATCCCGGCACGATGACAGGTTTAAGCAGGAGATCACAAGTTTGGGTCCAGCCTGGGCAACTCAGCAACTTAGTGAGACTGTGTCTCAAGATTAAAAAAAAAGTAAAAAGCTCTGGGATGTCGCTCAGTGTGAAAGGCCTGTATTCAACCCCCTTTTACTGTTTGTTTCCTTTGGGCTAAGTGGATGCTACAGGAGACTACCGGATCTCAACAGGAAGAAAATGCAGTCACATGCTGGAACAAGAACTAGGGCAGGGGAATGTCTTGGTTACTTTTCTCTTATTGCTGGGACAAAACACCTGATGCCCAAAACTAAGGAAGGAAAGGTTTATTTAGCACAAATCTGTACTTGGCTGGCTCCAAGGCAGAGTGGCACATGGCAAAGGACAACCATTTATGGCAGTGGAAAACAGCAAATGCAACAAGAGCAAAAGGGAGGAGTGGCGGCAAGCTGCATCTTTTTCTCCTCTACATATGCAAACTACCAGCCGTGGGCAAGTGTAGCATTCACACCCATAATCCTAGCACTGGAAGATAAATCAGTCACAAATCTAGAAGCCCGCCCAGATTGTATGAGGATTTGCGGGGACATGCAGACACAAACCATAACAGGGACCAATGCTACAAAAAGCCAGACACCCACAACAGGGACACCAGTGGACAGCCACTCTTGGTCTCACAAACAGGTCAACTTCTTCCCAGCTCCCTGGAGAAGGGAGGGAAGTCACTCACGGCTGAGTGAGGACAGGAAGGAGGTGGACAAGAAGCAAAACAATGCCTCTACCTCCTTTGCACACGACAGAGATCAGAAACTGGGAGACTGAAAGTTAAATTGCATTGGCCTTTTAAATGCCTGGATGTGAACTGTAAAGAACAAAACATAATTTATTTTTATAAAATAAGCAATATACAGAAAATACCTTTGAGGGAAACAGATGGGAAAAGATGACTCATGTTTGAAGACAATGGAAGGAAAAAGCACGTTCTGTTTGTTTTCCTACCACATTCAGCGTGCCATATAGTTAAGGAAAGGTCAAGCGAAAGGGAGCCTGTGAGGACCATCGTGTGTTTTCAGTACTGAGCAAAAACTTCATTAAAGTTCAGTGCTGGCTCTGATCATTCGAAAGCCGAGTCAGCACATTCTTGTCCTATTTCTAGCCGTCCCTCTAGTAATTTTAGGTAGTGCTTGGCTTGTGATCTAAGTTTGACTGATTGTAGTTAACAACCAACATAGTACAGTATATACCGCTGCGGGGCCATGTGTGTGTGTGTGTGATTGTGGACTGAACGTAACGGTGCTCTATAACTGAGTACACCCTTAGCCCTTTTGACTTTTTGTTTTGAAACAGGGTTGTCCAGGGTGTGGACCTTCCTGTTCTAGCCTTGCAAGCAGCTGGGATTACAGATGTGCGGCACTGTGCTTAGCAGCAATCTGATTTTTGCTTAGTATAATAATTTTTTTAAAGAAATTATTCACTAGTGGTTTACTTTATCAGAAAATAATAAACTTATTGATGTTTTTATAAATTCTGAAGACCATATAAAAATTCCACGTAAAAGAGCCTATGAGCTACATATTTGAAGGACAAAGTCTGACTGAAAGGCACTGGTACCACTTTATAGGAAATACAGGGGGACTAGAACACAGTATTAACGGGATGAATTCTTCTGGATAAATGACCCACATTCTTCAACAAATAAATGGCATGAGAAAAAGGGGTGAAGGGGTACTGTTACGTTGAGAGGCAATGAACGTACACTCTACCTTTGACGCCCAATTGTACAAAATAGTAAAAAGGCCTTTTAAAGATAAGTCTGGCAGGACCACACAGACTACCAGGTAAGACTACAGAACTGTTATGCAGGAAAACAGTACTGTTTGTAAAGTCTGTTAGAGGTACATACTTGAGTATTTAAGGCTCCCACAATAGGACGTTTGACATCTCCCTTAAAACGGCATAGCAAGCCAGGCGTGCATCCGCGTCTGTTCTGCGCGCGCGCGCGGGTGGCGGGGGGGGGGGGGGGGGGGGGGGGGGGGGGGGGGGGGGGGGGGGGGGGGGGGGGGGGGGGGGGGGGGGGGGGGGGGGGGGGGGGGGGGGGGGGGCGAGCAGTGAGGAGGAGAGCCGCTCTGAGCGGTGGGTGAGGATTTACTGTTTTCTCCATTTTTCTGTCCCTTTGAGGCGTTTGGACGGTGCCCTGAAGGAGAAAGCACGCGTGGATGCTTTATGCTTTTATCTGTTATTAATCTTAACCTCACTCTCACTTCAGACCCCCCTTTTTGGCAAAATCTCGGGCTTTCTCCGCGGTTGTGCACTGGCTGACTGCGTGACCCTCGGAGCTTTCGCCCCACTGGCTCGCCGGAGAGGAGGACGCCGAGGCTCAGGGCTGCCAGCTCATCTGCCTGGCTGAAGTGCAGCGCGGCCAGCAGGCGAGACGGGAAGACGGGGAGAGGGGCTGACAGCTTCCTTCTCCCGGATGTCTGCACTAAGAGAAGACAAGGCGACGCGCAGGTGGGAAACTGGCCGCCCAGGCAGCTCGCAAGAAGCCCGCTGGCCTCGCACAGCGCCCCCTCCCGCCTGGAGCCTTCCCAGAGGGACGCGGGAGCGGTGTGGCGCCCGCGCAGAAGGGGCGCGCACGCATGCACAGCGCCACGGGTACGCTCACGCACACACAGCGTGCCTTCGTCTCCCGCGCGTTCCTTTTCCCAAGCAGTGTGGAGATACTCACCCAAACTCTAGGTGGCCTCCAGGAAGCTGGAAGGTGTCGGCCCCAAAGGACCCTTTCCTCTTCCCCAGCAGGACGCAACGGGGATGCCTGTAGCTGGTCACCACCACGCCGACCCCGACCCCGGGCCGTCGCCCCCACGGCTCGGCGCTGGCGGTCATAGCGAGAGCCGGCCAGCCGCGGCAGGAAGTGACGTCGCCTTGTTTTCCTCGCGATCCGTCGCGGTCCCCCTACCCTCGCGAGCCCGCGCAGGCGGTCTTCTCCGCGCAGGTGTTGGATGGTCCATTTTCCTGGGCCTTCCAGAAGTACAGCGTGCCCAGAATTGCCTTTGGACCAGGAGCACTCACTGTGCACGGTTAGCACTCACTGTGCATGATTAGCACTCACTGTGCATGGTTAGCACTTAGCTGTCGCCTCTGGGATCTGCCCAGACTGCGCCCGGTTACTCGCTTTTCTAAACCTCTGTACCACGTTCTTGCCTGTACTGCTCTACGCCGCAATGGCTCAAATTATCGGAGCGGCTCAAATCAGTGAGGTACTAGGGCAAGGACAGATTGTGTAGAAACATCCAGTGTGACAGCTGCGGTTGAACATCACTCACAACTTTGGAGAGTAAATAACTGATTCACAAACTGCTAGGTTAAGTTACATATTTGAAGGGCAAACACATTGTTGCAAATATTTGCACACCGTAACCCATATAAAAATGAAACACAGAAGGAAAAAATCCCAGTTAAAGAACTAACCAAAATGAGTAAGATAAGCAAATGAACAATCTTGGAGGGGAGGACTTACTGCTCAAAAAATTTAATTTTTACTTCTAAAGTAATGTGTACATAACTAATGCAAATAATTAAAAAGCTGCAATAAAAATTCCGCCTTCTAGCCCTGCTGCCACAGTTTTCTCTCTGTGAACTATTAGTTTTGGTATTTGCCTACATATTCCTATGTATATGCTTATTCTATATCCTAAGAAATCCACTAAAAAATTACTAGAACAATTAAGTGAATTTATTAATGTCATAGGTTTCAAGATTACTATGTAAAGGCAGTTATATATTCTAATAATGAACAATTGGAAATTAGATTTTAAAACCAATGTCCTTCATAATGGCATGGAAAATACAAAATAGGGATAAATGTAGTAAAAGATGTGCTCATCTCAAAGAGAATTTAAGGGAAATAAATATTAATGATTGTTGATCAGAAGACTCAGTATTGCTAACATGGTAATTCTCCCTCAGTTGATTTATATAAATTCTATGCAATCTCAAAAATATCAGACTTTTTCCCCAGTAGAAATTGATGGGCCCAGTCAAAAATTTAAGTGGAGGGGGCCTGGGGATATAGCCCAGTGGAATAAGCACCTGCCTAGCAAGCACAGGGTCCTGAGTTTGATCCCCAGTATCGCCAAAAAAAAAAAAGAAAAAAATGTAAGTGGAGATGCAAAGGAATACAATAATCAAAATAATCTTTTAAAATAAAAGATTTGGAGGATTCACGCCACAGAAAGGGTCTATTTGGTTGTTGTTTTGTTATGTTTTGTTTTTCCTGGCACCAGGAATCAAACTCAGGACCTTGCACTTGTCAGGCAGGTGCTTATGCCACTGAGCTATATCCTCAGCCCAGCTCCATCTATTTTGAAAATTAACTCAAGATAGTGATTCTAAATAAAAACATCTAACAGTATAAAATTTCTCAAAAACAGTTTTTGTGACTTGGGTTATGTTTAGGCAGATTTCTTAGATATGACACCAAAAGCATAATCCATAAAACAAAAGTTAATAACTTGCACATCAAAGTTAAAAATTGATACAGAGAGATTGAGTTGTGACCCTACCAAGTTCAGGCTTAGATGAGGTCATGAGTCTTGGGTCCTCTTTTTTTTTTTTTTAGTCTTGGGTCCTCTTAACAGGATTAGTGCCCCTAATGAAAAGATTCCCCATCCCACCAATGAAAGGCTGTGAGACAGGGAGAAAGCCCTTACTGGGAAGCAAATCTGTTGGCACATTGATTTTGGATTTCCCAGCCTGTTGTTTAAGCCACATAATTAATGGTATTTTGTTATAGCAGTCTAAATATAAATATTGATGCCAGCATCCTTGTCAGTCAGGGTTTACTAGAGAAACAGAAATAACACAAGATATAGAAATGTGCAAGAAATTACAAGTTTGGCTTATAGCGGTCAGCTACAGGGTTGGATGATGAAGCATGCAGAGGGTGTCTGCACGCTGGAGACTGAAGAGCCTGGCCCTGGGCCTGGAGCTTGCTGCAGTGTCTGTGCAAGTCCGTATCAAAGGGCTGATGGGTTTGTGACTGAATGCTGAGGAATCTATGACAAAGGCCGGAGAGCAAACACCAGAAGGCTTAAGAGTCCCAGGCAGAAGCCAAAGAGTCTGCACCAGAAGCCAGGAGACGACCAAGCTGAAGGGGAAGACTGGAGCTCCTCGGAAGAACCAGCAGCCAGTTCTTCCTCAATTCCTTTTTTAATGCAGTCGACCCGCTCTTGGGAGGGTGGGGGTGGTCCTCTACAGGCACACCCTCTGCATGCCTTCCTCTTGCACAGGCTCAGGATGAATACAAAGTAAGCAACCTAGCTCCCTTCTGAGTCACATGGTTAACCTTCTAAACTTCTCAATTTAACGCAATAAACACCATCCCAGAAGGGTAAGGGCATGTGCTTTTTACCCCAAGATGCAGAACTGCTGAGTCACTCAACCAAACTTCTAGACTCCTCAAGTTGACACAGTGTATCAACCATATCATCCTTGAGCATACCTGGATGAGTGAAGTTTCCCCACTGCTTCTCTCTGAAATGCTGCAGTGTTTGGCTGTGGTCCAAAGCTTGAAGCACTGCTACTTGGCATCTCCTTTCTTCAGGGGAGCTCTCACCTTTGAAACAGGATAGAGTTGGTAAAACACTGGTTAGGTGACTATTACTCACCTTCACTCCATCACCTTTGTATGGTTCCCTTTTTTTCTGTTTCTTGTTTTTACTGCAGGTTTTTTAAAAATGGTTTTTAGCTGATGTTCATGAAGTGAATGAGTAAACTGTGCCATTAATGTGCTGGAAAAGTAGAATCAAGTCTGACATAATACCTAATTCTATCCTTTCATACTATAGATGTAGGACAGTGCTGTATCATACCTCTGTGAGTGTAAAATATCTCGTGCCTGCTTTATGATATGTAGTAGTGACCATGCTTTATTAGCGCTATTTTTACTGTTGCTCTAGAATGTTTTCTTTCAAGATGATGATAAGAAGCAAAGAAAAGGATGGTGCCAGGCACCACAACAGTAAAAAAAAAAAAAATGCTATTGAAGAAGCTATAGAATTCAAGAAAATTTTTGCAGAGCATGTATCTCATGATGGAGTCAATCTAGAATACATAAAGTATCCTCAAAACTCAACCATAAAGCAGCCAGCCTGAAAGAATATGTGCAAATGTGTTGCACGGATATTTCTCCTGAAAGGGATAAGCCAAAGAAGCATGTGAAAAGATGTTCAGCATCATGACTTGTTAGGAAAATGGAAATTTAAACCACACTGAGGTCACTATACATATGTGTTAGAATGAAGAGGATGAAAACACATGCAATTTGGCAACACCAAGCACTGGTGAGGATGAAGGGAAGTTAAGAACTAGCATACATTGTTTGTGGGAAGGGGAAATGGTACAGCCACTTCAGAAAAAATTACTTTTGTTTCATAAAACATTATGCTTATCATATAACTCCTTGGTACCACTTCTAGATATCACCTGAGACATGAATGCTTATGCTCATATAAAGATCTGTATGTAACCATTACAGTGGTTTTATTCATAACCATCAAAACCTGCAAACAAATATTCTTCTGCAGGTGAGTAAATAAGTCAACTATAATACAATCATAAGCAGAAAGTTACTTAGCAATAGAGAGGGACTTTTTTGTGAGAGTCTCACTGTGTCATTCAGGCTGGCCTTGAATTCACTGTGTAGCCCAGACTGGCCTCGAGCTCTTGGGGACCCTCCTCCCGCAGCCTCCCAAGTGTGCCACCTTGCCTCACCAAGGGAGGCAGCTTAGATATCCTCAACATGGATGCCAAGTGAAAGAAGTCAGGTATAAAAGACTGCCCCATGCTGAATGATTCCATCCATATGACATTCTCGAGTAGGCCAAACTCTAGCCATGGAATACAAATCAGTGTTTGTCTGGGACTGGGTGTACAGGAAAGGGTTGCTACCAGAAGACATGGAGACTTTCTTGGGTGAGTGAATGGTTCTGTATGTTGATTATGGTGGTATCACTACGTGCTTGTAACTTATTGAGCTATATGCTTAATTGAGCTTATACTGTATGTGTATTCAATCTTAATAGAGCTGATAGTTTTTAAAGAGCCAAAATAGAAAAATGAAGTGTGTATTTACAGAAAGGAAACACCGAGATGCAGTTCAGCAATGAAGAGCACCAAAGCAATGCACAAATAAAATGCGCCACTTAATATCAAAAGTTGTCATCCATGTGGGTGTGTCCAAAGATAATATTTCTGGCCAGAGTAGGATTAGACTGGGGTAACAAGGAGGCAGTGTTCTTTTCTCACTGGACCCTCGAGGACTTGGGGCCTGGTGATAGACATGGCCACGATCAATCCTATTGAGATTTAATGGGATTTTAGGCTGTTCCTAAAACACAGTAAGAAGTTAGGAAGTTAGGGGATAAGAAAACGTGGGAGGTAAAGACAGCATATGATATTAAGGATAAGTTGCATTTAGTAGTCAGTTTCAAGCTTTCCTTTATTGCACTGTGATTCCATTCTACTATCCCACAGCCTGCAGTAAGGTCTAGCTACGTGTCACAGCCTGGTGTTAACCGTGCTTTGAAGCGTTGGGTATGGATCTACCTTCACATAATGGAACAACCAAAAAGGAGCATCAGCGCAGAGATGCCTTGAGGTTGAAGGGGAGGTCTTTGATCTCAGTACCCTTGGTACCCAGAACAACAGCCCGTGGGTACTTTATAAAGGAACACTTTAGTGAAAGCTACTCCCAGCGCTACAAAAATAATTTCACTGTATTTACACAAACTAGAAAACATGCAACACAGGAGATTATGAAGGCAAAAAACCACCAAGTTGATGTTTATGAATCAGATTAGAGAAATACAAATGAACCCACTTAGATGTTACTTATGCTGACAGGAGTCTCCACATTCCACACCCCCTTCTGCAGAATTCTAACCAGTGGAACAGGATGTAGCAGTAGCTACTACAACATTCCAGCCTGACACAGCTTCCTGGGACTACATCTCCTTTCTCCTTCATCCACATTTCCTGCTGAGGGTAGAGAATCCAGATACACAAGCCCTCATGCCCAACTCCAGAACTTTGCCAAGAATGCATCCTTTCTTCTGCCCCTCCACACCATTCACACAGAAGTATCATACTGTCAGTCTGGAAGATGCTGGGGTTCCCATCAAACTGGCTATTTTATACTGCTTAGTATATCCTTCCTATGACAGTTTATTTGATGTATTTTCAGTATCTCTTCTACGTACCTATTAAGTCAGCTTTTTGCCTAAAACTTACCTGATCTCACTTCACAATTTACAGTAAAGATGAAAATATTCCTAACAATTGACTGTGCATAGATCTTCCTTTATATTCCTGAAAAATACCGAAGAAATAGTTGGAGAATGAGATGAAGTGGTGCCATTAACTGCTTCCTTCAACCGTAATGTGTCCCGAGGAGCTGATTTGGTGGAGAGCCCACCGCAGTGGGCTCCATCCCTTCACACCACCCTGCCCTGGGCAAAGCCGTGCTGACTGGGTGTGCCTGGTTCTCCCACTTGAGTCTCTGATTTGAACTCACCTAGTTTCTGTAGGTTTTCTCCCGGCAGTCACTGTGTTTGACATTTGAAGGTTCATGTACTCAAAACCTGCTTTAAAATTTTATGTCATACTGAATGGTACCTATTATAGCAAATCACAAATGTAAATCATACTGCCACTCAGATGTCCAAAGAAACCACCCCCTCTAATATTCTTTATCACTGGTTGGGATGTGGGTCTATGCAGAATTAATTAAATATTCAACATGGTTCTATTTGGACTAATCTAACAATTTACTCAATCCCTTTAAATCACGTTCATTCTGTCTCGTTGAATGTTTAGTCAGCTTTCTTCCTATAGTGCCTCTTTACTTAAGCTGTCGCATAGGTATGAGGCTTATGCTGTGACTTGTTCCATGTTATAAATCTTTGGGACCGAGTTATAAATCTTCTAAGACTGAGTCCTTGACTTCACATGGACTCAGCATGGTGCCAATGGGCCAACAAGAGATCAGAAGAGTTTACCCACAGACTCTCTTCCTCACCCGCCCTCTCAGAGACTGCCCAGACTCTCAACCATGCCATGTTGTCAAGTTGGTTCTGGTACAGACTTTTCTCGGTGATCTCAAACAATCTCAAATAGGAAGGGTAAAAGGCTGGGGAAGAGCAAAAGAATCTTTCTCTGCTACTTTCTCTTCACTTATGTATTTTCTTTAGGATGAAGATCACAGAGAAGTAAAACAGACATTTCACTTACTTTCCTCTCCATTAACCACTATCCTTAAGGGACAGAAAGGAGAAAGCCTGCCTTCATTCATTCTTGCAAATCAATACACACCTGTAATCCCAGCACTCTTGGAATACGGGGCAGGAGGATAATAATTTCTAGCATGGTCTGAGCAACTTAGTGACTTAGCAAGATGCTGAGTCAAAATTCAAAAATGTAAAAATGAAATGTGACTGAAGCAACATTGTATAGAACTGTAGGAAGACCCTGGGTTCAATCTCCAGAAACACACATGCAAATCTATAACTGTGGTCTAGCACAAGTCTTTCTTAAAGAAGAGACACCAAGGTCTAACTTTCAAGCATATTGCCTTGCTATACAAACTTAAGTTGACTGTTAGAAATTAAGTATTACACTAGTCTGTCTCTTGGTATTTTTTTCTATATCATATGTAAATCCTCATTAACATATCAGTTGGAGTTAGCTGGTGATAAATTAAAAGTGCCATCAGCCACATTCTTCTCTACTCCTTGCATTGAGAAACAGAATATAACTTCCCCCCTTCTGAATCTGGGCTGTCTATAGCAATATTCTTGACTAATAGAATGTGACAGAAGTTACATGTGTGATTTTCCAGGCTACAACTATAAACAGAGTCACTAACACAGTACTTTGCCAAGATTCCAAAGACAATCAACCAAGCAAAAATCCCCCCAAAATTAAAAAAACGCCCAGAAAAATATCCACCCAAACCTACACTGGAGTGTGTGGCAATAATTAATATATTGCTATGGAAATTATCTCATGCCTTATAAGCTCCTAAAATAAAACAAGGTCACTATGTGACTAATGACAGTATAAGGAGGAAAAACAAACACTGAAAGTAAGTCTTCAGCTTTGGTTTCAGCTCTCTCTTCAAATTAGCACTAGGCTCTTACATCAGGTACCGCATTCTTGACATGTCAGACCAGTAACACGTGTTTTACCACTGGCCAGAGGCAGCTGAAGAAACAGCTACTTGAATAAGCTAAATGCTTTAACATGAAACATTTTCCTTCTAAGTACTTAAAATGACTGGCGAACATCTAACCAGGCAAAACAAATGACATCCACCACACAAACAGGCTCGTTTACCCAAGCCTCCAAAACAAATAGTAGTTCTAGTAGCAAAAGAAACAACAACCCCAGTTTTTTGTTTCTTTAGGGCCAACTGTGAAAGGGATCAACAATTACTAACAACAGCAATGGACAAGAAGATCAAAATAATGCATGAAAGAATTTTGCTGATAATCATTCCATCTTTTTCTGTGTTGGCCAGAACATTCTAACAGGCTGACTTGGAGATACAAGGTTGTCTTCATTACTTTTGCTGGGACAAAATACCCAACACCTGCAGTTTAAAGAAGGAGAGTTTTATTTTGTCCCTACTTTGTAGCAATTTCAGTCCATAGTTGACTGGCTCCAAAGCAGGGTGATGGCAGCAGGGCACAGCAGAAGCAAAACCCCTCCAGGCCTGGCAGCAGGAAGCAAAGCTCTATCAAGGAGAAGACTGTAGACTCTTGCAAGCCACGCCCCCGTGACCCACCTCCTCTGACCAGGGTCCGCCTCCCAACATCACAGTTAGCTCCGCTGATGAGCATCACAGGCCTATGCTCCAGTCACCTCCCCAAAGACCCACCTATGGGCACATGAGGCTTTTCAGGGACATCTAGATATAAACCATAACACAAGTACACATATCTTATCTTTTAGGTGCTTCACACATTTGGAATTGAGATTACCTGAGGGTAGATAACCATGTTATTCAGGATGTCAGAATTTGAAGCTTGCTATAAACTGAGCATCAGTTCCTCTCTTTCTATATTTATTCTATCCCCTCCCATGTTCCAAATCCACATTTGTCCTGGGAAAAGCTTCAAGGTAGTCTGAGTGACTGTCCTGCTGTGAGGGCAGGGTGCGCTGGCTGAGAGTATCCTGTGTTCATCTCATCAGAGCTGTTCAGGAAATCATCTAGGGTCTGAGGGACACTAGCTACTTATACTTCGTACGCTGTCCATACTCTGCTCTCCAGAGTGATAGGTGCCACTGGTAAGAGAGGGACCTGAGCTCTGTTAGTTGTCATTGTTCTTGATTCCTGCGACATCCTGGAAGAGGATACAGGGTTTTGAGTCCCACCACCTTGCTCCAGTGTTGGTAACTGGCCATGGAGAGCTATTTGCCTGACACTGTGGGGAATTTGCTGTGCTGGGATTGATATTCTCCCTTGCCTGCAGAAGTAATTGTGGCTGTTTCAATTGGAGTCTTTTCTTCTGCTGTTGTTGGAGACACATCTGTTGCTGCTGGTTGGAGTTACCACCACCCCTGAAGTCCCTGTGTGGGCTCTGGGGACCTAAGGGAGGGAGCTGTTTCGCCAGAGTACTCTGATTGATTCTGTGGTTCACGGCTTTACCAAAATGAGGGTAAAAGCCTTGGGTCCAGCCACAAGGTGGTCTTGTTCTTATGGTTTATATAGTACATTGGTTTATGTAGTACATGGTTTATATCGTACATCCTGAGTCATGGTTTGTTTCCATCTATCAGGAAGAGGACCTGAGGCCAAGTTCATCAAATTCTGCTGCTTTGGACCCCTGGAGGCCCTAACATTCATCTGAGGGAGCATGGCCTTCCCAGGATCCTGCTACATCATCTGATCCATGTGATTTAAGAAGTATCTCTGGTCAGAAGATGTCTTGGCCATCTCCCAGCCGCCTGGCCAAGGTGTCATCAGGTATCTCACAAGAAGATTTTCAAAGATGTTCAGCAGTGGGTGTAGCTGCTGGGCCAGAGACTACTGGTGCTGGGTGGTCAGAGACCCTGGAGAACGGCTCTCAGCTGCAGGAACCTGGAGAGGATTGAGCTGAAACATATTGTGTAATCAGGGCTCCTGCAGTGCCTGCGTTTGTGCTCCTGCAGCCTGAAGGAGTTGGGCAGATTCCATAGAGCCTGATGGGCAGGGTCTGAGGCATCTTGGCCATAACAAAGTTGAAAGGCACCTTTAGGTTGGTCTCCAGTATCCCCAGATGCGTAGGACCTGGTGGCTGGCAGAGGGCAGGGAGCTATGGCACTGGCTGGTGTGCTGTGGGGGGTAGTGGTGGGGGATGTGCTTCTTGGGTATTGTTCATGTAGCTTCTTTGCTTAAGTGACTTCAAATCTTTGCTCCACTTTTAAACCTAGGCTTTCTGTCTTATTAGTTTGGAGTCTATATATTCTAGAGGCCATTTATCACATTTGCTTTGCAAACATTTTGTCTCAGTGTGTAGCTTGCGTTTTCATTTTCTTAGTAATATCTTTTAAAGAGCAAAACAACCAGGAACACAAACATTGTGTGATCAAGGATCTCAGATTATCAAGTAACCCAGGATCGCTCCACTGGTCCATATCTATTGCTGTATAACCAAATAGTGGGGCAGGAGAAAGCTCAAGCTTGGTTTGTGACTGGGTGTCTGGTTACTTTTTTCTTGTTGCTGAGGCAAAATACCCAACACCCAAAATGAAGGAAGGAAAGGTTTATTTAGCATACAGTTTGTGGAGGTTTCAGTCCATACTTGGCTGGCTCAGAGGCAGAGTGGCACATGGCAGAGGGCAAATGTTCATGGTAGCAGAACACAGAAGAAAACCACAAGAGCAAAAGGGAGAAATGGTTGCAAGCGCCTCTTCTCTTCCCTTACATTATAAACAGGCTAACCCCACCCAGGGGGCGTGTACCTCCCACACAATCTCCATGCCCTCCTCTTCCATTAGCTTCCTCCTGAGTCACTCAGCTAAACCTCTAGACTCCCCAAGTTGACACAATGTATCAACCATAACATTCCACCCCTCCTCAACTTGGCAATCAGACACATTTCCTTAAATCAGTTGCCAGATACTAAGACATGATTATATTAGAACCATAACATTTTGCCCCATACAAATGAAAATTAAACACTTGCAACATTTAAAGGCACAAAATAAACATTACCAGTCCAAAAGGCACCAACAGGGTAATATAGAACACTGGGACCAAAGCAAGTCCAAATTCCAGCAGGGCTAACATTGTGTTCTGTAATTCCACATCCACCATCTGAAGCAACTTGTGGCACATTGTGAGCTCCAAAGGGCTTGCGTGAGTCCACCCCTGTGGCACTTCTGGTGGTTACTGCACCCAAGGCTTCTCTCTTAGGCTCACTTTGCTCCCTCCTTGCAGCTTTTCTCAGATGATCCACGGTCCCAGCTTTTCTAAACTTCTGAGGCCTCCAGTGCACCTTTTGCTTCACACTCACAGCCTCACACACTGCCCTCTCAGGGGCACACTGCCTGGCTTCCCAGGCCTCTGGAAATCTGGGTGGAAGCCTCTTTAACCTCAGAACTCTTGTATTTTCCATTCACTTAAAGCCAGGGCCACGTGGATGATGCCAAGGTCTGCTGCCACCTGGGGCAGTAGCCAAACTTTCTTCTGTCTTGGCCATAGGGGTCGAGTGCCTGGATTGCTGGGCACACTGAATCCAATGCCGAGGAACAAATTCTCTCTGCCGCCTCCTGGTGTGGCCACCGCCGCCGCCATTCTGGAACATGGCACTCTTTGGCTTCCTTCTCAAGGCAAAGTCTCTCACCTTTGCAGTTTTGAGACTGCAAAGGTTGGAGACTTGCTGCTTCTTGTGATGCTCTCAAGCCATCTTTTCCATTCTCTTGTTCCTTCATTGCAATAGAGAGCTCCTCAGCCTTATCTTTGCAGTCCACCCCTTTACTGGAGCTTCCTTTCTGGCCAAACTCACATTTTAAATCATCCTGCTGGGCTCTTTGCTCTTGATTCTCAACATAGATCTGGCTAAAATCCCCCAACCATAGCCATGCCACTTCCCAGACATTCGACTGCCTTGAAATTTCTTTTGCCAGATTAATCAGTTTGCTGCCGCCCTTAATCTCAGTCTTAGGCAAAGTCTCTGGACACAAGCAAATTGCAGACAAACTTTCTTCCAAGCCGTAACATACATCATCTGGAGTCTAACAACCCATGCAGTCCTTCCCAATAGAAACCTCCCGAACCTGGTCTTTACTGGCAGGATTTCTAACAGCCTTCTGTTCTTCTGAGCTCTGACCAGAATCTCCCAGACAGAATAGCCGAAGGCATTCCAGCGCATCTCTTTCAGGCAACATCTCTGAACTTTTCCAAACTCTTCCCACAAGCCATTTCCAAAGGCTCTTTAACCACATGGTCAGGTATAGTCACAGCAACAGCCCCACTTCTCTGGTACCAAATTCTGTCTTGGTTACTTTTTTCTCATTGCTGAGACAAAATACCCAACACCCAAAATGAAGGAAGAAAGGTTTACTTAGCATACAGTTTGTGGAGGTTTCAGTCCATACTTGGCTGGCTCAGAGGCAGAGTGGCACATGGCAGAGGGCAAATGTTCATGGTAGCAGAACACAGAAGAAAACCACAAGAGCAAAAGGGAGGAATGGTTGCGAGCAGCCTCTTTTCTTCCCTTATATTGTAAACATGCTACCCCCACCAAGGGGGCATGTACCTCTCACACAATCTCCATGCCCCCCTCTTCCATAGGCTCAGGACGTATACAAAGTAAGCACATTAGCTTCCTCCTGAGTCACTCAGCTAAACCTCTAGACTCTCCAAGTTGACACAATGTATCAACCATAACACTGGGTTATGTTTTAAACCCAGAATACATGATGGCTGCTTTCCAGCCTTCTTCAAAGGTGACCCATAAAGACAGTGGCAAGGCCAATTTTCCCAAGGGGCACAGAACTTTGGCCATCCATTTTAGGTGAGAAAGAAGGTATTGCAAAGGTAGAATATATAGTTTGACTCTATATTTATATTTGTGGGCAATGGTAAATGGCCCGACACAGTGGTCATGACACTGAAAGGACAAAGACAGGAGAATTAGAGAAAAGGAAATCGGAGAGCTACTACCCTAAGATACAAAGGAGTGACAGACTCTAAGGAATGTTTTGATGGGGTCACTGTGGCTCCTGCGAGCAATGGTGGAGTGGAGGGCAGTCAGGAGGAAGTGACAATGGTGGTGACTTGGGCAGTAGTAGTGTTAATACAATTATTGATAAGTGATTGGATTCTAGATAAAAAACTAATAGAATTTTCTATTGGATTGGATATGCAAGAATGGGACTGGAGAGCAACTGGAAAAATATAGTTGATGTTCACTTTCAAAAGGAGCAGATTTGGGAAGGAAAATCAAGGGATAAGTCCTGCATATGATACGCTTGAACTGCTTAGTTCATGCTTAGACGTGTAGTGGAAAGGTTCAGTGGGTGGTGAGTAGCTGTGGAACACTTGAATTTAGAGTTTTGAAGAAAGAAGTGATGAGTTGGAGATACAAATGTGGATATCATGAGCATGCTGTTGATCTTTAAAACCAAGAGACTAACAAGCTCACCATGGGCACGAGTGCATTTGGAAAAAGGAAATAATTTAAAAAACAAACAAAGAAAATAAGACACAAGAAATGTGAAATGAAGACTAGAGGAGAACAGTTTTCCAGAAACCAAGTACAAAAAGTATTTACAGAACTAATGATCTGTGTCAAACACTGCTGATACATTGAGTAAAGGGAGAATAGAGAAGTGATCATTGAGTCTAGGAATGTAGCAATCAAAAGTAATTTTGATCAGTGTTTGAATGAAAGGTAGGGGAGTTAGGAAGACTCTTCTTGTGGTTATTACACTCATAAAGAATTATGACTGGATTATTAGCAGGGAGAGGAATAGTAGGCTTAAAGTGGAATTGAAATCTTCACGGAACAGAGGTGTATTAATCAGGTTAAAATTAAGATGTTATAACAGAAACATGGACTGGCAAGCACAAGGTCCTGAGTTCGATCCCCAGTACTGCAAAAACAAAACAAAACCAAACAAACATGGATGTGGCTGAAAGAACAGAGAAGTTTGTTTCTTTCTTATGTAACAGGTCAGTGTGAAATGTCTAGGTTGGTAGGTAACTTTGATGCCTGGGCTCTTCTAGGGACACAAGTGACATGACAGTAGCTGGTTGTGAACTCCTAGGGCAGTGATGGGGAACCTTTTAGAGACCGAGTGCCCAAACTACAACCTAAAACCCATGTATGTATCACAGAGAGCCAAAATGCAACTAAAGCTGAATACTGAGGTGTTAATTTAGGAACAAGAACTCGTACACTTGGCTCATGTGCTGACAGAGAGGGCTCATTGTACTCACTGCAGCACGCATACCACAGGTTCACCACCACTGCCCCAGGGCATCATCATGATCTACATACAACAGTGCTGGGCTGTCTTTTGCTTACTGTTTACTATTTATGCTGGCAACTTTTATTATATATTTTCTTTGGAGAAAATTTCGTAAACCTTCAAAGCCATTCATGCACCAGGTTTTGAAATTACTTATCCTCTCCACTATGCTAAGCTTTCTGTTAAATTAGCACAAGTTAGTCCATGGATCAGGGTCATCAGATGACAGAATAAAAATATATTAGGGAGAAAAAACAAGAGTGATCTTTCTTGATTCCATGAGGGATCAGAGAAGAAGTGTTGTCCTACCAACTCAAAAGTGTTATAAGGATCAAATGAGATAATTTATGAGAAATGTTATGGTAATTTACTACATAGAAAGAAATTTGTTTGATTGTTGTCAATACTTACTTAGAGCTTGACTCATTTATTTCTCTCTACAGTGTTTGGTTTAGTTATTTTCAACGCATGTTCTACAAATACTTGAGAATCACAGGACTCTTTCAAGGGATCCACAATGCCAAAACTATTTTCTTAATAGTATAGAAATATTTTACATTTTGCTTTGGTTTTACTCCATGTTGATATCTTCACTAGTGATTAAAAGCAAAATTGCTACAATTTAGCAAGAATCACAAGTACGACACCAAACCATAAGAACAGTAACTGAATTTTTCGCTGTGGTACACATCCAATATAAAAAGCAAAGCATGCTGCTTCCTACTTAAGATTGTCCTTAATGAGGCAGTAAAAATTAATTTCATTAAAACAACCAAAGAGAACATATCTCTTTAATATTCTATGTGATGAAATGGGAAGTACAGTATTCATAAAACCTTACTGCATTGAATGATGATAGTTGTCTTATGGAAAAATTATTGTGTGATTGAGTTGTGAGCTGAACTCTCTGCTTTGCTCATGAAAGGCCACTTTTATTTCAAAGAGGGACTGACGGACAAACTGGTTTTCAAAAGTATCTGTTTCACACTTTCTCAAGAATTAGTAAAGTGAGCCTGTCATATCAAGATAAACAACCACTTTGCACCAAAATGGTCCACTTAAGCCTTTAAGTGAAAATTACACAATCTTTGAAAGCTTATCTACCACCTTGAACTTGACAGCTTCCCAATATTTACAGGCTTTTCTGATGAGACAAGTGGTCAATTTACAATAGTACCATTTAAAACAGTCTCACAATGGAATGTGTGCACATTGTGAAGATCTGTACAACTCAGTGAGCCCAATGCTTTTTCCCCCCAAATGATCAATACACATGGACGCAAAATCCTTCATGGGTATGGGTCTGTTCAACATTCATGGTAGACCAGTGGGTTTCAAAATAATGAACAATGAGAAGTTCATTGATGTGGCTTTTTTACAGACAGCTGAGTTAGGTAGAAATATAGGTTAGGTAGAAATATAGGCCTTTGAAGGGAGTTGGGTAAAGATGAAAACTCATTACAGCTGTGGCTGGAAGCACATCTGTTGGAGGCCAGGCCTCAAGAGAGAATAAGTAGACCTGAGATAGGTGACAACACCTGGTCTAATGAAGTCTAGAGAGGCATCAGTTACCTCAGTGGGTGACAAGGACCCTTGGACTCATTCTTTGTTCTTTGCATGTACACTTGCTACATGACTTGCTTCACTATTGGATCAATATTACATAAACGACTACACTTATAATTTTATTGGTTGATCATAACTGTAATCCATGTTGTCCCCATGTGGTTGTGCTCTATAAAACTTCCCCTGAGAAGTGGGGTCCTCAGCAACCCACTTTCAGGTCCTCTTCTACCTCTCAAGAGCTGTAACACTCCTCCTCAATAAATTATTTCCTACTCTTAACCTCCATTGTCCCTTAGAATTCATTCTGTAATTTTGGTGAACATGAGCTCAACGTATTGGATATCTGGCAGCTTAGGAGTTACAGTATTTCCTTTACATCATATTTGGAAGGTCCGATATCATTTCTTGTATCAGTTTCAGATTCTACAATGCATCAAATGTTTATGAAGCTACCACTTAGCAAAGACAGATATCTAAAATTATCTTAAAGACTATTCCCTTCTTTCTCAACTATTGTTATGTGCTTTAACTAAAACACATATTACAACAGATTGTATACAAAAACATAAGAGGATTTAGCTGGCTTTTATTATCATTCTTTGTAATAGGCTCTTTGGAGTCTTCAATGAATTTAAGAGGTATAAAAGGATCCTAAGATCAAAAAGTTTGAGAACTGTTGTCGTAGCTGTTTGGCATTTCTAGTCTGCTCACTTATAACGATTATAACCTTTCCTTATTTGGAGTTCTTAATGCTTACCAGGACCCAAGCCAGGAAGCACTGTTACTATTCATAGAAGACAGTCTGGACACTGGAGCATTTTCCTTAACTTCAGTATCTTTCACTTAAGGTGCTAAGTGTTCGGAGATTAGAGTTGCCAGTCACTATGCCCTGTAGTCAGAGAAGCCATCCTCCACTTTAGTAAAGCTAAATCATAAAACTATCTGGAACTGTCTTATGAAGACTTTTTAGATAAGCTTTCCTAAAACGGGAAGAATTTAAAGAATTTAAATTTTACTTAAAATTTTGGATTTAAGCATAATTTTCATATCCCATAGTCCAGTGAAAGCGTAATTTTGTCCATTTATAAAAATTGAGTTGTTTGCCTAGTCCTAGGTCTTGAATGTGTTCCCTTATTTTCTCTTTCTTTCTCTCTCTCTCTTTTTGGTATTGAACTCAGGACCTTGTGCTTGCCAGGCAGGTGCTGTGCCACTGAGCTATATCCCCAGCCCAAACTTTTCTCTAAAAGTTTATAGTTTTATGTTTCACTCTTAAATATGCAATCCACTTTGAGTTGATTTTTTTCCTTTTTTTGAGATAGGGTCTTGCTATACAGGTCAGGCTGATCTTGAACTTACTATGTAGCCCAGACTGGCCTTGAACTTGCAGCTATCTCCCTGCTCCAAACTCCCAACTACTGGAATTCCAGTCATATGCCGCCATGCCCAGCTATATTTTGAGTTGATTTTTGCATAATACGAGAGGCACTGATGAAAGTCCAAGTACTTTGATACCATTGGTTTGAAAGACTATCTTTCCTGTATTGAATTGCTTTTGTCTTTTTGTCAAAAAAATCAGTTTGCTTCATCATTTTTTTTCACTTGCATCAATATATGTGTGTGCCTCTAATAACACACAGTTTTGATCATTGTAGTTATATATTAAGTGTTAGATTAAAGTAGCTGTTTCCTCCCACTTGAGTCTTTCTTGAAATTGCTTTAGCTATCTATTTCTGTTTGCTTGCCACTAATATCTATATGTACTTTAGAAAATGATTACCTATGAGTCTAAAAATATCTTGATTGCAGCCTGATAAGAATTATGTTAGGACCAGTGACAGGGCTCAGTGGCACGGGACCTACTTGGCAAGTGTGAGGCCCTGAGTTTGATTCCTGGTACCAAAAGAGAGAGAGGCCTTGAGTTTGATTCCTGGTACCAAAAGAGAGAAAGAGAGAGAGAGAGAGAGAGAGAGAGAGAGAGAGAGAGAGAGAGAGAGAGAGAGAGAGAGAGAGAGGGAGAGAATTATGTGAAGTCAGTTTGGGAAGATTTAATATTTCTATGTTGAGTCTTCTAATATAGGACCATAGTATACAAGATGTGATTGGAACATGCGGTATACATTTAAATTTGAAAAATTTTATTATGGTAAAAACATGGCACTATTACTCCTCCTCAAACTACTCCTCCTTGCTTCAAACACATGTAGCCCTTTGTTTTGGCCACTTTTGGAAACAGTTCTGGAAATCTTACGTAAGTGCCTTTAGCTGTGCTGTCATGGTTGTCTCTGTGTCCTGGATGGAGTCAAACATGGCCCAGCCAGGACATGGTCATGTTGACTTCGGGGAAAAGACAGAAGGTGCACGGTGCCACATTTGGTGAACAATGCAGATGGCAATATACTGTAATGTTTTTACAAGCTTGCATCGATGGCATTTGGAGCAGCACCCACCATATTTTATCACACCTTGTGAAGACATGAAAGGACTTGCAGAACTGTTTCGGAAAGTGATTGGGGTAAGCGTGTTTGAGGCTGGGAGGAGCATGTTGACAGGGGTTGATGCCGTGTCTTTTACAGTAACACATTCCTTAACTTATGCATTCACTGTACATTTTGTTCATTCCTTACAGATCTTCCTTTATTTATCTGCTTTGATTTGTATGATCAGTATTGTGTAATTTTCATCACATAAGTTTCACAAATTTATATTTATTTCATTTTTTGAGCAATTGCAAGTAGTACTGTGTTTTTAACTTATGTTCACCTGTTCAACTGACTTTTATGTACTTTTCTTATATCCTGGGACATTGTTGAACTTGGATATTAATTCAAGGAGTTTATTGCCATAATTCTTGGGATTTTCTATGTAGACTGTCATGTCAGCTGTAAACAGGACAGTTTCATTTATTCCTTCCCACTCTGTATGCCTTTTAGTTGCTTTCCATGTCTATTGCATGGAGTAGAACTTGCTATGTTATGTTCAATAAGAGTGTCAAAGTTGGGTGTACTGTTGCACACCTGTGATCCCAGAATTCTTGGAAAGGTGAGGCAGGAGGATTGCAAACTGGATCCCAGGATGGGCAACTTAGTGAGAGCTTGTTGCTAAATAAAAAGGATGGGGCATCTATCTCAGTGTGAAGGCTTTGTTCAGTACCCAGCGTTGCAAAAAGAAAACAAAAACCCAAAGCCAAAAACCAAAAGAATATCAAATAAGTGTAAACATCCTTACCTTGCTCCAAAAGTACAATTCCAGTACAATGCTAAATGTGAGGATTTTTGTAAACCTTCCTTATCAGGTTGAGGAAATGCCTCTGCAGTCATGTTGAAGAGTCTTATTACAAATGGGCTTTAAAATATATAAAATGTTTTTCTTAATTTGATTGATATGATTATGTAATTTTCTTCTTTGTCTTGTTAATATGATGGATTACATGCCTCAAATATTTTTTCTTTTAAATTAAAAAAAATTTCAAAACAAGATAATAGGAAGATAACAATGGTCAATATATTGTATATTGTTATCTTTAAATTGATTACTCAGACAACAAGATATTGGCACTTGATTATTCAAACAATATTAGCACAAACATTTCTTTTCAATGAACTAACAGAAATTAGTATTATAACTATCTTCACTATCATATATGTATTATATATATATGTAGTGTGTGTGTTTTCCCTTCCTTCTTTTCTCCATTCCCCCATCCTAGTTTCTCTTTCCTCTTGAAGTTTCTTCCCATTTTACAATATCTATTGTACATTTTGAATTGCTCTTTCTGCTTTTCACACTAGGAAGACAGTATAATGTTTACACATGTGCATCTGCTTTATTTGACTTATGAGTATAGTCTTGAGTTGCGTCCAGTTGTCTCCACTTTATCCTTTTCATGGCTGAGTAGTACTCCACTGAATAAAAAGACCACATCTTTTTTATCCATTCCTCAGTTGGTAGGCATTTGGATTGTTTCCAATATCTAGCTATTACAAATTGTGCTGCTATAAACATGGGTACACATATATTTCTGTGGTACAATGCTTTTAATTCTTCAGGGAAGATACCTAAAAGGGGAGTAGCTGGGTCAAACAGGACCTCCAATCCTAGTTTTTTGAGGAATTTCCATAGTGATTTCCATGGTGGTTGCATCAGTCTACACTCCCACCAACAATTGAGAATTCTTTTTCTCCCACAGCCCCTCCAACATTTGTTATTGGTTGATTTCTTGATGATAGCCATTCTTTCTGGGGTGAGATGGAATGTCAGTATTGTTTTAAAAATTTGCATCTCTTGAATAACCAGTGATGTTGAACATTTTTTCATATCTTTATTGTCAATTTGTAGTTCTTCTTCTGAGAAGTGTATATTCATCTCAGATGCTCAATTTTGGATTGGGTCTTTAAATATAGGAGGTCTGATTATTTTTCATTCTTTATATGTTCTTGACAGTAATCCTTTGTCTGAGGAACAGCTGCCAGACATTTTTTCCCTGACATCTGTGGGTTGTCTTTTCACTCTGTTGGTGTTTTCTTTTGCTGTACAAAAGGTTTTAAAAAGATGAGCTCCCAGTTGTTGATTCTTTATGATAGTTCCTGTGTAATTGGGGTTTTATTCGTAAAGCCTTTGCCTACAACAATGTCTTCAAGAGTTTTACCTATTCTATCTTCCATCAGATTTAATGTTTCTGTTTTAATATTTAGATCTTTGCTCCATTTCAAATTTAGTTTAGCGTGTAGTAAAATTAGATATGGGTCTAATTTTAATCTTCAGCATGTGCAGAGCCAGTTTTTCCGCACCACTTATTAAAGAGATTATCTTCCAGTGAATACGTTTGGCACCTTTGTCAAAGATAAGGTGGACAGGGCCAGGGATATAGCTCAGTGACACAAATGCCTGCCTGGCAAGCTCAAGGTCCTGAGTTCGAGTCCCAGTACCAAAAAAATAGGAACAGATAAGGTAGATAGGTATGTTTGCGGTTGATTCTGCATCTTACAATCTGTTCCACTGATTTTTGGGTCTGCTTTTTTTTTCCCAGTACCACACTTGTTTTTTTTTTAATCACAGTAGCTTTATAGTATAATTTCAAGTCAGGGATTCAGGATGCACCCTCCTTGCTTTTGTTGCCCAGAAATGCCTTTGGTATTTTAGGTCTCTTCTGGTTCCAAATGAATTTTAGGATTGTTTACTCTAATTTTGTGAGATATGCTATTGGAATTTTGATTGGAATTGCAGTAAATCAATATAACAGGTTTTTTTTTTGTATTTTTGAGACAGTGTCCTACTGTGTAGTTCAGCTCACATTGTAGCCCAGGTTGGCCTTGAACTTGAAGTGACCCTCCTGAATCAGCCTCCTGAGTCCAGGGATTATAAGTGTGCACCCCTATGGTCGGCTGTATAACAGTTTTAGAAATATGTCCATTTTTACTATATTGGTTCTTCCCACCCAAGAGCGAGGGATACATTCCCATTTTCTGATATCATCTTTTTCAGAGTACTGCAGTTTTCAGTGTTGAGACCTTCTACATCCTTTGTTAGATTGATTCATAGGTGTTTCATTTTTTTGGATGCTATTGCGAAAGGTGTTGCTTCTTTAATTTCTTTCTCGTGAGTATTGTCCTTGTACAGGAAGGCTATTGATTTTGTAGTGTTGACATTGTATCCAGTTAAGCTATTGAATTTGGTTATTGAGCGTAGAATTCTTTTAGTGGAGTTTTTAGGGTCTTGTATGTAGAGTATAATGTCATCTGCCAATAATGATAATTTAACTACTTTCTTTCCTATCATTATTCCTTTTATTTGTTTCTCTTGTCCAATTGCTCTGGCTGAAGTTTCCTGGACTATACTGAATAAGAGTGGAGACAGTGGATATCCTTGTCTTGTTCCTGCTTTTAGAGAAAATGCTTTCAGTTTTTGTTCATGTAGTAAGATGTTGGCTATTAGTTTGTCATAGATGTCTTTTATCAGATCGATATAAACACCATCTATTCCAACTTTCTGTAGGGTTTTTTTCACAAATGGGTGCTGAACTTTGTCAGAAGTCTTTTCTGTATCTGTTGAGATGATCATATGATTGATACAAACACCATCTATTGATATAAATACCATCTATTCCAACTTTCTGTAGGGTTTTTTTCACAAATGGGTGCTGAACTTTGTCAGAAGCCTTTTCTGTATCTATTGAGATGATCGTATGATTTTTGTCCTTGACTCTGTTAATATAGTGTATCACATTTCTTGATTTATATATGTTGACCCAACCCTGTATCCCTGGGATGAATCTCACTTGGTCATGGTGTATAATCTTGATGATTTGCTGAATTCTGCTCGTTAGTATCTTATTGAATATTTTTTGTGGCCAGGTGTGGTGGCACATGCCTGTAATCCCAGCACTCAGGAGGCTGAGGCAGGAGGATCACTGCAAGTTCAAGGCCAGCCTGAACTACATAGTGAACTCAAGGCCGGCCTGAACTACACAGGGACACTCTGTCTCAGAAAAAGACCCCAGATCTTTGCATCTACATTCATTAGAGAGATTGATGTGTAATGCTGTTACTTACTTGGGTACTTCTCCTGTTTTAGTATCAGGGTAATGCTTTCTTGCTTGCTTCCAGGAGTGAATTTGGGATTATTGCCTTCCTTTCAACTTCATTAAAATGTTTGAGAAGTAGTGGTGTTAGGTCTTTGTTATAGTTTGTATCTGAGTGTCCCCCCAAAGCCACATGCAGTCATGGGGTGGGCTTTTAGAGTTTACGATTGATTCATGGTCCAATGTTGGAATTATAGATGTGAGTGCTACACCTGCCCTGGGGCGGGTAGTTTTCATACAGTGTAAGGGAGGGAAAGAGGCTGCTTGCTGCTGTTTCCCCTTTTGCTCTTGTTGCTTTGCTATCTTCTACTGCCATGAGCGGTTGCCCTCTGCCATGTGCCACACTGCCTGGGAGCCAGCCAAGTATGGACTGAAGCCTCCACAAACTGTGAGCTAAATAAACACTTCCTTCCTTAATTTGGGGCATCAGGTTTTTTGTATCAGCAAGGAGAGAAAAGTAACCAAGACAGTCTTCTCTAAATTTCTTGTGGAATTCAGCAGCGAATCTGTCAGGGCCTGGGCTTTTCTTTATTGGTGGGTTTTTAATTATGTCTTCAATTTCATTGATTGATAGTGACTTATTTAGGATTTTGATATCTTCTTGACTCAGCTTTAATTCATACGCATCTAGAAATCTGTCCATTTTTTCTTCATTTTTCATCTTATTAGAATGCAAGTTTTCAAAGTAGGTATATATGATCTCCTTGATTTTTGCATCGTCTATTGTGATTTCATCCATTTCATTCCTAATTGCATGGATTTGAGTCTTTTCTTTCCTTTTTTTGATAAGGTTGGATAAGGGTCTGTTGATTTTATTTACTCTTTCAAAAACCCAACTCTTCACTTCATTGATTCTTTGTATTGTTTTGTCTTCAATATACTCATTTCTGCTCTGGTCTTTGTAACCGCCCCCTTTTATAAGCTTTTGACTTAGCCTGCTCTTCTTTTGCTAGAAGTGTGATGTTCACCCTTATGTTGTTTACTTGTGCTTTCTCTGTTTTCCTGATATGGGTATTCACAGCTATAAATTTCACTCTGATGACTACTCTCATTGTGTCCTGTAAGTCTCAGTATGTTCTACTGTCATTATCATTTAATTGTAGAAACTGTCTAATTTCTTCTTTAATTTTACCTGTGACCCATTGTTTGTTCAGGAAGGCACCTATTTAATCTACGTTTTTATGAAGTCCTTGTGGTTTCTTTCACCATTGATTTCCAATTTCATTGCAATAGGGTCTAATGATATGCATGAGATAATTTAAATTCCTTTGCATTTACATAAGCATGTTTTATGAGCTAGTATGTGATCTATTTTGGAGAACATCCTCTGTACAGCTGAGAAGAATGTGTATTCTGATGTTGTGGGGTGGAAAACTCTGCAGACATCTACTAAGTCTACTTGTTCAAAAATTTGGTTCAGTTCTGATATTGCATGGTTGTTTTTTGTCTAATTGATCTGTCTTTTTGTGATAGTGGGGCACTGGGATCCCCAATACAATTAATTGTATTATTGCTTATTTGATTTTTCTTGCCTATTAATATTTATTTTATATAGTTTGGTATACTGGTATATGTTGCATATATATTTATGATTGTTATCACTTCCACTTGGATTGTTCCCTTTATAAGCATGTAGTGACCTTCTTTCTCTCTCTTAATCAGTCTTTGTTTGAAATACTTGTCTGCATATAGAATAGCTACCTCTGATTTTTTCTGTGTTCCTGTCACATGGAATATTGTTTTCTATCCTTTGACTTTCAGTCTATGAATTTCTTTTTGAATTAAGTGTGTTTCTTGTATGTAGCATATTGTTGGATCTTGCTTCTTGATCCATTCTGCCAGTCTGTGTCTTCTGGTTGGTGAATTGAGACCATTAAATGTGATGGTTATAGCCAATATGTATTGACTTATCCTTGTGATGTTATTTTCCTGTTGTTGGCTCCTGTCTTTTCCTCCTCCCTCTGTTTAATTTTTTGCTTGCTTGGTAGATTCATTCTTCCGGGGTTCATGGAGTTGTAGCTCTTGTCATCTCTTTCTAGAATGTCCTTCAAAACATTTTGGAGTGCTGGCTTGGTGGTCATAAATTTCCTCAGTTGTTTTTTGTCATGGAAGTCTTTCATTTCTCCATCAGTTTTGAAAGATAGTTTTCCAGGGTACATCAATTTGCGTTCAAGGTTGTTTTCCTTCAGAACTTGAAATATTTCACTCCTAGCTGTACTTGACTTGAGAGTTTGTGCTGAGAAAGCAGGTGTGACTCTGATGGGCTTTCTTTTATAGGTGATTTGTTTTTTTCCCCTGACAGCTTTTAAGATTCTATTCTTGTGTTGAATTTCTGGAATCTTGACTATGATATGCCTATCTATAGTTTTTTTTTTTAACATGGCTGATTGGAATTCTATGTCTCACTTTTGTCAAAATGTCAAATATGTCAAAATTTTTTCTCTACCAGGGAATCTTTTGCCATAACATTTGTGGACAGTTTTTTATATCAGTTGTGCTATCTCCTGCTTTTTCATTGACTGCAATCAATCTTGTTATTCTTTGCCTCATGTATCAGGTTCTGTCTTGATTTCTCATGGCCCCTTGCTGTTTTTCAGGCATCTTTCTTTTCCTGATCACTAGCCACTTCTATATCTGAGATCCTGTTCTCACATTGGCTCAATCTGCTGCAGATACTTTCAGTGAAATTTTTATTCTCCTGGATATCTGCTTGAATCTTCCATATGGATTCCATTTCTTTCTCATGCTGAGTATTCATGGCTTCCATAATTTTTTTTGTCTCTTTGAGACAGGGTCTCACTATGAAGTTCAGGCTGGACTTGAACTCATTTTGTGGCCCAGGCTGGCCTCAAACTCACAGTAATCCTCCTGCCTTAGCCTTGCAAGTGCTGGGATTACAGGCATGCACCACTTTCACACTGGCCTAATATGCATAATTTTCTTAAGCTCCTCTATTTTTTGTCTGTATCTGCTTCAAAGTCACTAAGTATGGTTTTCATTGTGGACAACATCTCTGCAGTTATCTGAGAAATTATTGCTGATTTGATTTTTTTCTAGAGCCTCGTTCAATTGCTTTGTTGTTACCCCTTCAGAGAGGCCAGGTGGGTGGCTCTGGGGCTGTCCCACCTCATTGCCCCCTGGGTTTGCCTTTGGTGAATTGGATGTGCAGGGTTGCATCTTGTTTAAGTGTCTTTTCGTTTTCTTTTCTTTTTAAAGTTTAATTCCTGAGGTGATGCTTGTAAACTGCCCATGATGGTTTGCTTTATTGCTAGTATTTATAATCCTTAAGAAATAACTACTTTTCTTATCTATCTTCCAGATGTAGCTGGCTTTTGTGTTCTGTTGCAAGATGCTACCTCTTCAATTTAACTGGGGATGAGAAGTTGCTACCTGCTTGGCGCAGACCCTTGTTCTTTGGCACTGGCCCACAGTATTTCCTGTGACCCATAGTCAATCTCAGTCTTGGAATACCAGGAGGAATTGCTGTTTAGAACAGTTGTGTCACTTTTGGCTATAGTGGTACCATCAACAATGACAAAAGCATCAGATACAGCCTCGAAAATGACAAACTGAAGTAACCATTATTTTGCCACCCTTACCCATATGAACTAGATTTGTGGCCCTATAACAAAATCTAAAACAAACCAGAAAATTATATGCAGTACTCATGTCTTTAATATGTCAATTTTGCCCTCAGGTGTTAAAATTTAAAATGAGTTAAGGAGAAAATAGAGAAGTGAAAGAAGAGGGAGAGAATAGAGAGATTAGAATAAGGCTGGAGGACAAAGGGAGATCACACTGACGTTGGGAAACTGGTGCAGAAGGCTGGAGGGAAAGAGAAGGAAGAGCTAAAAAGAAGAACAAAATAGAACCGTAACCACAAAGAGGTTATAAACCATTTTCACACTTCTAAAAAACAAGGTCAATCAATGAAGGAGAAAAAAACAAAAACGAGAGAGAGAGAGAGAGAGAGAGAGAGAGAGAGAGAGAGAGAGAGAGAGAGAGAGATCCACTTCCAGATTTGTCTTTCCTGTCATTGGGAAATAACAAGTGAGTACAGAGTCCTGATCAACGCTGATCTGTCCCAGCAAGCCAGCAGTAGCTTTTTGGTGGAGTGGTGGATAATCTCAGTGAGCCTGCACCTTCTGGCTGAGACCAGCCTCATTTGGCCTGCAACCATCAGTGTACTTTCTGTGGGCCTGAGTCCAACTGGAAAACTGCTAGGTAGAGTCAGCCACTGTTCCGAGTTCTGAGCTCAGCTGGCCCCTCTCCAAGATGGCTCCCAGCCAGTCAGTCTCTCATGAGGGACAACTGAGCCCTCCGCACTCACCACCAGCTAGTGCAGTAGTCCTTTACATCCTGCTCCCCTCCACTGCTGCGTCTCTCTGTGCAGGCCTCTGGGGGTTACCAGCAGTCATGTGTGTCTGCAGGTCTGAATCACTTCTTTCACACAGTGAATCCTGTCTCAGATAGAAGGCATTGCTGGCTACCTCATTCTTCTTCATTAACATTTCACTCTTCACTCTCCGTGGGTTTCAATTCCAGCTTCAGATGCTTCGTGGGTCCAGGGGACCCAGTTCCCTCCTTCTTGTCTTCCTCATGTTGCTGTATTTCAGTGTCTGGATGGTGACCCTCAGACAAGCTTTCTCTGCTGTTTACCACTTCACCATCTTGGTGCTCCTCCTTCACATGCCTCAAATATTAAAACAGATTTTCGTCTTTAGAATTCTTACTTGGTCATTGTGTTAATCAGTACCAGATAACATACTCTGTATGGTTTCAGTTATATAAGTTACTCATATAAGAAAAGCCATGCAATATTTAAGCTTCCATGTCTGATTTATTTCGCTTAATATTATGATCTCAAGGTACATCCATTTTCTTATAAATGAATCAAATTTATTCTTTTTATGGTAAAGTAGTATTCCATTGTGCATAAATGCCACATTTTCTTTATTCATTCACATGTTGATGAACATAGGCCACTTCCAAGATTTAGATATTGTCATTTGTGCTTCTATAAATATGGGTATGCATTAACATTGTAATATGATGTCTTCAACATTTTAGAGAAGATACTTAGGAGGGGAATAATTGGGAGAAATAGGATTTCTGTTTTTAGGTTTTTCAGAAATATGTATACTGGTTTCCATGTAGTTGTAGTAGTTCACATTCCCACAAAAGTGTAGGAGAGCTCCTTTCCCCCTGCAGTCTCATCAGCATCTGTTATTATTTGATTTCTTGATGATAGCCATTCTTAGTAGAGGCAGGTGGAATCTCAGTGTTGTTTTAATTTGCATTTGTCTAATAGCCAGAGATGTTGAACATTTTTTCATGTATTTATTGGTCATTTGTATTTCTTCTTTTGCAAATTGTCCATTCATTTCAGTTGCCTATTTTTTGACTGGTTTCATTATTTAGGGGGATCTATATTTTTGACTCCTTTATATATTCTAGATGCTAATCCTTTGAGGAGTAGCAGGCAAAATTTTTCTCATTCTGTAGGTTGTCTCTTCACTCTGTTGACTATTCCCTTTGCAGAAGCCTTTTAATTTGATACAATCCCATTTATTAGTTATTGATGTTATTTCTTGTGGAATTGGAATTCTGTTCAGGAAGTTCTTGCCTATGTCTATGTTTTCAGATTTACCTATTTTATCTTTCAGCAGATTGAGTGTTTCTATTTTAATATTTAGATCTTTGATCCATTTTGATTTTAGTTTAGTACATGGTAATAGATATTGTTTAGAGTCTCAATGCAGATACCCAGTTTTCTCAGCATCATTTTCTAAAGAGAGTGTTTTTCCTCCAAGGTTGTTTCTGGCCCCTTTGTCAAAGATCAGATAGCTGAATGTGCCTGGAGTTGCTTTTGCATCTCATACTGTGTTCCAATGATCAACATGTCTGTTTTTGCGCTAGAACCATGCTGTTTTTATCACTGTAGTTTTGTAGTATAACTTGAAATTCAGGATTGTGATACCTCCTGATTTGCTCTTGTTATCTATGATTACTTTTGCTATTTTGGGTCTCTTATGGTTCCATATGTGTTTGAGGACTGCATTGAGGATTTTTCTAGTTCTGTGAGGAATGCTGTTAGTATTTCAAATAGAATTGCATTAAAAAAACCAAAAAAACAAATAGAATTGCATTAAGTCTATATATCAGTTTTGGAAGAATGGCCACTGGGCAATGTTGGTTCTGCCTATTCAGGAACAGTGAATATGGTTTCATTTTCTGATGTCTTCTTCAATTTCTTTTTTTCAGAGTACTGTAGTTTTAATTGTATAGGTCTTTCACTTTCTTAGTTAGGCTAACCCCTCTGCATTTACTCTCTTTTGATGCTATTGTTGATTTTTTTTTCAAATTTCTTTCTTGGTGAGTCTACTATTGGTATTCAAGAACATTATTGATTTTTTGTGTTAATTTTGTATCCTACTACATGGTTAAAATTAATTTATTAATTCTAGGACATTTTTGGTGGTATTTTTGGGACTTCTATATAAAGGATCATGTCATCTGCAAATAATGATAATTTGAATTTTTCCTTTCCTGTATGAATCCCTGTTATTTATTTCTTTTTCTCCCCTGATGTGTCAGGGTCATGCTGGCAGTACTGCACTGAACAGATACGGTGATTGTGAACATGTTCATCCTTTTCCTAATTTTTAGAGAAAAAGTTTCCAGGTTTCCCCCATTTAATACGGTGTTGGGAGTAAGTTTGTCATAAGTGGCTTTTTGCATTTTAAAAATTCTATGGGTACAATGTAGATATACAGTAGTAATTGCATTTATCATAGAGAACTTCCCTGTACGTGATAAATCTCTCTTCTTCATTTACCGTTCTCCCCCCTTACTTTCAGCCCCTCTTCCCCTCCTTATTTACAAATGCTGTTTCCTTTTTTACTTCTAATTCTTCTTTTCTTGTCCCTTTTCTTTCTCCCTCCCACTCCCTTGTTTCCCTTCTCATCTGAACATTTCCTTCCCATTTCCCAATGTCTATTATATATTTTTGTCCTTATTTACACTTTTGTTTTCTCACAAATGGATTTTATTAGGTTGAGAGGGTCCTTTTATACTTATTATCATGAGTGGACATTGGATTTTGTCCTTGTTTCTGTTTATGTGGGGTGTTACATTATGGAACAGAGCTTACTTATTCATGTTGTATGGTCTTTTCATTGGTTTGTTGCTTTCTGTTTGCTTTTGTTGGAATTTTATTTTTGCATTTACATTAATTAAAGAGATGGGACTGTAGTTTTATTTTTCAGCTGAATCTTTATCTGGTTTGCGATTGAGGTAATACTAGCTTTCAGGAATGACTTTGGAACTGCTTCTTCCCTTTGGATTTCATTAAAGAGTTTGAGGAATATTGGCAGTAGGTCTTTTCTGAAGTTCTTGTAGAATTCAGCAGTGAATCCATTAGATCCTCGGCTTTTCTTTGCTGGTAGAGTTTTTAATTATTGCTTCAGTGTTATTGTCTGCTATTGGATTATTATGGTTTTTGTATCTTCTTGGTTTTGTTTTGTTAATTCACATGTATCTAGGAATCTATTTCTTCTGCATTCTCTAATTCATTGGAGTCCAGGTTTTTAAAGTAGTTACTAAAAGTCTATATTTATGTGGAGTCTGTTGTGATGTTGCCCTTTTCATTTCTCCTTCCTTCTTTAGGAAAGATTGGTTAAGGGTTTGTATATTTTGTTTATCCTTTCAAAAACCAGCTCTTTGGTTCATTGAGTCTTTATATTGCTTTTTCATTCTCAAATATACTAATTTCTGCTCCAATGCTTATACTTTATTTTGTTGTACAATGTTTGGATTTGGATTATTCTTGTTTTCTGAAACCTTGAGATGCATCATTAGGTTATTTGGGCCTTCTCTGTTTTTCTGATGTGGGCATTCAGAGCTCTTCAGATTGCTTTCATTGTGTCCCATAACTTCTAGTACATTGTACTGGCATTATTGTTTGAGTCTAGGAACCGTTTAATTTCTTACCTGATTTTTTTAAATGACCCATTTGTTATTCGAGTATTATTTAATTTACATGTATTTCTATAATTTTTGTGGGGATTTTTGGTCAAGGATTTCTAGTTTGATTGCTCTATGATCTGATAATATGCACAAGATAATTTTGGCGGTACTGGGGATTGAACTCAGGACCCTGCACTTGCTAGGTAGGCGCTTATTCCACTGAGCTATATCCCCAGCTCCAGCACAAGATAATTTTGATACTTTTGCCTTTACCTACGCCTTTACCTATCCATGTAGCTATTTTGGAGAAAGTCCCATTTGCTGCTGAGAAGAATACATATTCCATTGTTGTTGAGTGGAACACTCTGTAAATTATCTATTAAATTCTTTTGTTCAAAGATGTGGTTCAACTCTGATATTTCTTCATTGATATTTTACTGTAGTTGATCTATTTGTGGTAGTGGGGTATTGAGGTTCTCACACTATAGTTGTGTTGATGTTTATCAGATCTTTTTTGTCCAGTAGTATTGTTTTATTAAGTTGTGTGCATTGGTGTTCAATGCATATATATTTATAATTGTTCTCTCTTCTTATTGCAATATTCTTTTCACCATTATGGGGTGAGCTTCTTTGTCTCTTCTGATCACTTTTGGCTTGAAATCCACTTTGTCCAAAATTAGGATAGCTGCCTCTGCTTTTTCAGGCTCCTGTTACATGGAGTATTATTTTCTATCCTTTGATTTTTAGTCTATGAATATCTTTTTTGATTAAATGTGTTTCTTGTATGTAGCATACTGTTGGGTTTTATTTTTTATATCTAATCTGCTCGTCTGTGTCTTTTGATTGGGGAGTTGAGACCATTCACACTGAGTTGTTACTGAAAGGTATTGACTTATTCTCATCATTGAATTATTTTCCTGTTACTGATTCTTTTTATCCTCCTTAACTGTTCACCCCACCTGTTGCATTCATGGCATTAGATACTTTGGTGGTGTTGGCTTCATTATCTCTTTCTAGGATATCCTTGAGGATTTTTTTTTTTTTTTGGAGTGCTGGTTTTGTGGTCATGAATTTCTTTGGATGCTGTATGTCATGGAAGGAGCTTATTTTTCCATCAATTTTGAAAAATAGTTTTGGAGGATATGTCAATCTGGCTTGGAAATTGTTTTCTTTTAGGGCTTGAAATACTTAATTTGAAGTTCTCTTAGTCTTTCAAGTTTGTATTAAAAAGGCTGCTGTAATTCCAATGGGTTTACCTTTTCAGTGTTTTGTTGTTTTTCTCTAACAGTTAGTAAGATTCTGTGCTTGTGTTGTACTTCTGGGATTTTTGACTCTGAGGTGTTCTGGAGAAGTTCTTTTCTGACTGTGGTTATTTTGGGGTTCTATAAGCCTCACTTATCTGTATGTTAAATTCTTTGCCCATACTTGGAAATTTTTCTATTATTTCTCTAAATATGTTTTAATACTATTCATGCTGTCTTCTGATTTTTTTTACTAACTCCAATTAATCTTAGATTAGTTTTCTTGGCTTCAGCTAACAGTTGCTAGATTGATTTCTGCATGTTCTCTTGTTGTTTTTAAGGTATCTCTGAGTATATGGTCTCCTGCATTAGCCCTATCTTCTAGTCTGATGCAGTTATCACATTGGGCATATCTGCTGCCCATACGTGTAATATAATTTTTTATCTTCTGGACTTTTGTTTGGTACTTTTTCATGGATACTACCTTCTTGTTAAACTGGTCATTAATATTTTGTGTTATTTTGTTTAGCCTAGGTACAATATAAATACAAAGACACTATGTGATACAATACTGTATTTATCTCTATTTATATATATTGAACACCATGAATTTAAAGTAACAAGCAATAGCCCTATTGAAAACCAATGTTCATTACAATTTTCTCTTTCCATCTTTATGCCTTCCTCTTTCAATAGAAACCTGGCTCCCACTATTTTAAGAAATTTACTTAGTTGCTTAATTTCTTTTATAATGTGTTTTGAGAGATTTTAGAATACATTTAGTCAATTTTCCAACAACTAGAAGTAAAAGATCTTGCAAAAGGAATCATTTCCCTTTTTTATTCCTGCAAATGACTGCATAAACTGGGAGCGGCACTGGCTGTGTTTCAAGAGGGAGGTCCTAAATATACAGAAAGAAGCTGCCAGACTACCAGGGCCACAGCATGTATCCTTAGTTATTTAAAATCTGAGTCACAGAAAGCAATAGTAGTGATTATAGTTTTCACTGGCTGTACATCTTAAGGTATCTTTGCATACTTACCTTACTTGTTCCTAACTATGACTCTGTCCAAGTTTAGCAGCTATTCATTAACCCCATTATAGCAGAATGAATGATTCTCTTTGGAATGATATTCAAGTCATTGCCTGGAACCTGTGACTATTACCTTCTATGGCAAGAAAGGACCCTACGCATGTGACTGAATTAAGGATATGCGGGAGGGGGAACTATACTAGGTTCCGGTTGCCCTAAATGGAACTGCGTGTATCCCTATCAGAGGGCAACAGGAGATTTGACACGACAGAGAAGAAGGAGCAGTGCATCCATGGACGCAGAGATACAGTAAAGCAACCACAAGCAAAGGAAAGCCACAGCCATCTGCAGCTGGGAAAGGAAAATGACAGATTCTCTCTTAAAGTGTCCGAAGGTAGCATGACTTTGCTGACACCTTGAATCGGAATCAGTGATAATGAGTTTGGACTTGTGCTACTTTGATATAGGGAAAATAAAGGTAACTCCTAACCTGCTAGATGTCTGATAGGCCAAGTTTATGTTCCCTAAAATCAAAGAAAAAATTCCAAAGAACAACGAAGTTTAAGAGTAGTGAAATTTTATTGAGAGAAACAGCTCCTGGGAGAAACAGACCTGGGAAATGTGTCATCATGAACCCCACTTTACAAAGGAAGTTTTGTAGAGTATAATCACAAAGTGGGTGCAAAATTATGAGGTGGATGTAAAATTATGAGGTGGGTACAACATGGAACAAAACTATGATCAACTAATAAGTTTACAAGTTTAGCTGTTTAGGTAATACTGATCCAGTGGCGAAGCAGGTCACATAGCAAGTGTACCTGGAAAGAACCACAGCCTTTTAGGAAGAGATGAACTGGGATTTCAGTCACTACTGGGAAGACTAATGTTAATGTTAATTTACTGATTATCTCTCGGGGGGCATGTAGCTCTGATTATTTTGTCTTTATCTTGAGGCCTGGCCTCTAACATATGCATAGTTGTAATTTGTTTTCACCCTCTGTATTGGCTCTATCAAGGGCCTAGCCCTATCTGACTGCCTATATTTCATCCTAAATTGGCTGTCTATAGTATTGCCTCTCTGAAGAAGTGGCCCTAACTGCTGTGAGGGGGCAATGGGAGATGATTGTTCTGGCTTACATAGTGGCTTATAGTTGTAATCAGTCTATCTAAAGGCCTTGATAGACATCAGGCATTCTCATCTTGGGCAGTCATATGGCTTTAAGTCTGAAGGAGACAAAGCCAAAGAAACAGTTAAATCACGGGACAAATAATAAGATTAATAAGACTATTATGAACATACGAACAAATGTTTCTACCAGGAAGAGCCGGTAATAGCCTCCCATGAAGAGGCTAAGTGGAAGGTCTAGAGAATTTCAGAATCTGAAATTGCATTAACTTGTCATTTAATATCTTGAACAGCCGTCAAGATATTAGTAGAAGGATCAGGAATGTACACACATCATTTAGCCTTTACAATTTCACAAGGACCCCTGTGCTTCATTAGAATGTCCAATGTAATCCAATTTTGGAGGAAAATCTGTCTCATTAATTTTACTTCTTCACTTAGGAGACAGAAATTGGTCAAGGTATCATTTGAGGCCCAATGGTTATAGTTAGCCAAGGCCTCTACATGTTGCATGACATCCTCTAATCCTAGGGTAGGAACAAAGATAGAAGCCAAATGATCTTACCACTGAAACACTGCTAGACTATCAGTGTCCTAGAGGGGGTACATTTGTTGGTTGGTTGATATTTTTGACACCCCTGCCTTGTAACCACATAAATCTCAATGTTCATCTTCCTATCCACCCAGGTGGTAGACAGGACTATGAATTGATTCCACAGGACCAATAAGTGCCATTTGGAGCTTCCCATCTAATTCTAGAGTAATTAAATCAGTCTGTTGCAAAACAATATTTGACCTGTAAAGTCATGGTGTGAATACACTATTTGGGGGGGGGGGTCCATCCTAAGCATTTAGTAGAGTAAGGCCAATGAGAATAAGAGTGATTTATTTGTTCCCAGCCTAAGGGGGTCTCTCTACTCAGGTGTCCTATAGTTAGAGTTAGCTATATTACTAGAGTCTATAGAGAGGCTTCAGGGGCATTTTCAGAAAAAAATTGATTATGTCCAGGATCATTAACTGTGTAGTTTATAGGCCATTCAGTTACCTTGTAATGGTGTGCTAAACTATGAATCATTGAACTTTTTTGTGTCTCATCAATGTAGTCTTATTCCAATCATCTCCTTGAAATGGAGACACCCACCAAGGAAGCCCTGATGTACTTGCAAGGAGAGCAGGCCGTATATCTAACAAAATGTTTGTTGTAGTGACTCTGTACATGGCTCTGCCCACACTAGAAAGGAACTGCCCCCTCCTTTAAGTGGTAAAGCAATGAGTGAAAGGGTTAAGATTAGTTATCTGAAGATTTTGGGTTTTTTTAAACAAGAATTTTAAGTCTTTGGAATCACAGGAGTATTCAGATGGTTGCTCACATAGAGTAACAATCTCTGGCTCCCAGGCCTTGAGTCGGGTGTGGTGTATCCAGGAGTCCAGGCCTGCTACCTTGATAGCTGGTGGAGTTGACAGGACCACAGTGTATGGTCCTTACCGAGTTGGCCTAAGGGAAGGAGATGATGAGGAAAGAGACTTTGCTAGTACTAAATCTCTGGGGTGGAATATGGAATTTCCCTTCTCTTTGAGCTGAACTTCGGTTAGCTGTTGAAGAATCTGTTGGAACTTAGCCAGTGAGGTAAAACCTTTAAGTATGGTGTCTGTTTTTCTATTGAAGAGAAAATCATTAGTGGGAAAAGGGCATCCGTAAAGCATTTCAAATGGACTGAGGCCCAGAATTCGAGATGTATTTCTTTGACAGTTAACAGTAGTAAGGAAGGCCACAGCAGGTGGATTTCCTGAGTCATTTTCTGAAGATACAGGGTCTCACTCATTTTCTCTACCTTTCTTGATGATTGTGGCTTCCACGCACAGTGAAGGTGGTAGAGAATGCCCTGTGCCTGAGAGACATCCTGTGTGACTGATGCTCTAAAGAAGATCCATTATTACTCTGTAAGCTCTTAAGAAGTCCAAATCTGGGGATGATTTCTGGGACCAAAACCTTTACCACCTCTTGTGCTTTTCCGTTCTGCATGGAAAGGTATAACCCGGTTCATGAAAGTATCTATCCAGACCAATAGATATTGGAACCTCTTACTTTTTGGCATATGAGTAAAACTGAGTTGCTTGTGTTTTTCAGGGTATTTATTATGTCTCTGTATGCCTGGAGGGGCTATGGTATAGATAAGAGGACTGTTCTTTTGGCAGAGCTCACATGTCTTAACTATCTACTGTATTGTCTGAGAAAGTCCCTTTCCTATCAAAAGGAAAAAATTAAAATTTTAAATAAAAGCCTCTCCAGGAATCCTGCCAAGACCAACTAGGCATGTCTGCCAAGGCCAGTAAAAGAACACTTTTCCCTTTATGTAAACCTCTGTCTTTGCTGTCTTTGTAACTGATGGCCTTGCAATATTACCTCAGATATAAAGGGACACTTTTTTCTTTGTATAACCCATGCTTTGTATAACTGAGAGCTTTACAATGTGACTTGAGATGTTCAAACTCCTTCAGCAACCCTGATGTCACCCAACCCTCCAATCATAGGTGCCAAATCTGACTACTTTCCCTTAAAAAACCCTGAAACCCTGCTGGGTGGGGCCCTGACTCTTTGGGAGAGATTCTAGTCAGAAGTCCACAGGTGTAATAAACTGTCTCCTAACCATCTTAGTGTCCTTTCTTCCCATGTTTGGTCTGTTTTCTGTAACACTGAGGCCATCTGGTGGGTCCTGTCTATCACCTAAGTGAAAAGTTTGATGTAAAAACCACCAGGAAGAAACACTTTACCATCATTTGCTTGTACCCATCCTGATGGAAGTGGCTGATACCCGCCTAGGAGAGAGAGCCCATTCAATTTCTGATTGAGAGTATTTGGGTCTAGTATGATCAAGTCAGCCTTCCCAGATCAAGGGGGCCTGGAAGGGGCCTGCAAGCAGCTTTTTTTGCAGCTGTGTCAGCCAGTTAATTACTTTAAGACACTTCATTAATTCCTTTTTGGTGCATTCTACAGTGATTTACTGCTGGAGGGCATATAGGCAGATGATAAACGTTCATTTATCTCTTTGTGGGAGATCCATCGGCTGTCAAGCAATTTCTTTTTTTTTTATATATAGCTGCATGGGCATGTAACACTAGGAAAGCTTACTTTGAATAAGTATAAATATTGACTTTTTGTTCTTTTTTTACATTTTAAAATTTTTATTTATTTATTGTTATTTTAAAGACAAAAGAATGGAGACATATAAACTAGGATAACACAAAAACAATACAGAAAATTCAAAATTATGGAGAAGATAGTAGGGAATTAGCACTGAATGCTATATTACATGATGTTATCTTTGCATTTGTTAACACAAAAACAATAAAGGAAACATCAAATTATAGAGAAGATAGTAGGGAATTAACACTGGATGCTGTGTTACATAATGTTATCTTCGTCTTTGTTACTCAGTTATACAGATGATGGCTCCTTTGATTAATCAATTTTCTCCACCCTCATCTCTATTGTTCTACCACCCTATCAGTCCTCTTCCCTCTGGTAATAGCTGTCCTTTTTGGTTAATTTACTCCCTTGGGCTCTCACATTGGGAAGAGAAATGGTTGCTTCAAATTATGCTGCGAAAAACATGGGTATACACAAATTGCTATGGCGGGAGGTGGAAAAGCACCCATCCTCAAAGACAATAGATAGGCAGAGAACCCGGTTCACTATGGTCAAGCCCCCAGTGACAAGCCCTCTAGGCCATCACGGGTCCAGTCTAGTAGGCGGGGTTACACAGTGAAACGCCAGGCTCTGCCTCCATACAGTGCATCCAGAGGCCTGGACGAGTCCTCGGGGATGCCCTGGTGGACTGCAGGTTTCTGCCCCATCGAGGCACTGTTGGTGGCCTGGTCAAGTCCACGGGATCGCCCCCACAGACTGCCAGGCTACACCCGGATGTCGTGCTGCTGGAGGCCTGGTCCAAGTCTTCAGGGTTCTCATGTAGCCTGGAGGGAGGCCCCTCCCCCTCAGGCTGCTTAGCTCCCCGTTGAGACCCCTGGGGTCCCCTCATAGGCTTCTAGCGTTTCCCTGCAGGCCTCCTATGACTCTTTGGAGGCTGTCCCCACCCAGGTAGAGAACCGGGTCTGCACCCTAGTTCTAAGTCTTCGCCTCCTCCCACCTCTCAATCTCCAGTGTTGCTGCTCTGTGCCCCTTGCAACTGGGCATTGGGTGCACTTATGATGCTGGGCACAAGTGGTGTGAGGTCTCCCCCTCCTGTGCTCACTGTGGTAGTCCAGAGTGTGTGCTAAGTTTAGTTATTAGTTCTAGGACAGAATTGGAGGATTTTCTCTGGTCTGCTGTATAGAGTATGTTGTTGTCTCTCAGACTCCAGGACTGCTGCTTTTTGTGTAGTTTGACGCTATGTGTTCATACAAGGTTCATATACGGAAGCGGTATGAAGTCCCTCTTGGTGCTCATATTAATAGTTTAGGGTGAGTCCTAAAGCCCATGGACTCATCCTGTTGCTGTCAGAAACACATGTTGAGTGCTCAGTCCACCAAGACTCAAGGTGCTCAGAGAGGGAGTTCAGGGTGGGAGCTGAAGCCTGGTGTTGGAGTGAGAAGGGTGTAGGGCTGTGTGGTCCACCTCCATCTGCGGCTCTCTCTTACTGTTGTGCTGCAGTTCCCATTTGTTCTTTGGGTGGATCCCTGGGAATTGCTGTGGCCCTGGGGTCACTGTTGCTGCTCTCTCTGGTAGTTGCTCACACAGGGGAGAGGTAGGAGGCCACAGCCTCAGGGCAGGTGTAGAGCTGGGTGTGGTGGGCTGTGTACTGGTTGCTTTGACTCCACCTCGTCTCCGGATGCTGATTAGAAAGGTTGCTGCAGAGTGGGGATTCTGTTTTAGTGGCTGTTGTAACTTCTCATCCTCACACTGGATTTGACCACACCTCCCGGCCACTGCTGCCTCTTTTCTGGGCTGAGCTTTCTCTGCTCTGGTTTTGGACCAGCTCTTGGAACTCTGCTCTCCCCTGTCGGAGTTGGGAAGCTTCCATGAGCATGGACCTCTGAAGCTAAAGCTTCAAGTGCCGGAATGAGGGAGTGGGCCGAGGATGTGTATGGAGCGGTGACTCCCTCCTTCTCTGCCTCCTCTTCCTCTAACTGCGCCATGGTGGCCCTCTAAGCTTTTCCTCTAGGAGAGGTCTTGTTTGCTCTTTCTGAGCGTTTCAATTCTCATTTCAGATCTTTCCTGGGTCCAGGGGACCCATTTCTCTCCTTCTAGTCTTTCTCATGTTGCTATATTCCAGTTTCTGGGTGGTGATCCCCCAGGAAGATCTTGCTCTGCTGCTTACCTGGTTGCCATCTTCCCAGAAGTCGATATTTTGTTCTTTATGGAGTCAGAGCTATGAGCTCTGCTAGATGGGCACTAGTTCCAGGAGCAAGTGAGGAACTTCCAAGCATCTGATGTAGATTACCACTGCATACCCTGCCTTTCCTGTCCAGTTTTCCATGAAGGAGCTGCCATCACAGAAGAAGGTCATGTCAGGGTCAGTAAGGAGAATAATCTAACAAGTCTTTTATGGCTACATGTGTATGGAGAATTACCTGTTCACAGTTACGACTTCCTCCTTTTCTGGTAGAAAGGTGGCAGGGTTTAAGGAGGAACATGTCTTTATTTGGCTGCTCCTTCTAAGAGTACAGCCTGGTAATTAAGAAGTCAGTTCTCTGATAGCCGTAGGCTCCTTTTGGGAAAAACAAGTCTTGTCATGTAGTGAGATGTATATATAGAGTGAGATCTTTGCCGAAAGTTAGCTTCTATGCCTCTGGTAGTGGGAAAGCTATGGCAGCCACAGCTCTAAGGCATACAGGCCATACTTTTGCTACACTGTCTAATTCATGACTCTGACAGCCTACAGTTTGCTGAGCAGGTCCTTAATCCTTTGTGACTACTCCCAAAGCCATCAACATACAAACTAAAATGGTGTCCTGTTTGTAGACTCACTCAGAAGCACTTGTTTAAGCTTCTGAAATGCAGTTTGGGAATTAGGTTCCCAGTTAAAGTGTGTGTATCTGCTTTTTAAGCTTCTTTTATTAGCTCATATACAGGTCATGTGATCTTACCATACTATGCTGTACAAAGGTGACAAAAGCCTATAATTCCTAGGAATCTTCTTGGCTGTTTTAGGGTTTTGGGCTGTGGGAAGGAAATTACTGCTTTAATTTTCTCTCCCTCCAGCCTTTGGGTTCCCGTAGTTGTGATAAGGCCCAAGTATTTAGCTTTAAGAGTACACAGTTGTTGCTTAGACCTAAAGATCTTCTAATCTCTGTCTGCTCGAAAATTTAGCAGAATGTCTTGGCTAGAAAGTTCTTCTGGAGGGGCATATAACAGTCTATCATCTACAGTATATCATCCAAGACCACAACCCGGGAAAATTCAAAACATGCAAGTCATGGGAAAGCCCTTGTCCGAAAAGATGAGGACTGTCTCTGAACCCTTAAGGAAACACATACCAAGTCAGTTGAGACAAGTGATTGTGAGAATTTTCACAGAAAACAAGAAACTGTCGATATGTATGCAAAGGAATACAAAAGAAGGCATCTTTTAAATCTAACCCTGAAAACCAATCAGCATTTTCTAGGGTCTCAGAGAGGAGAGTATATGGGCTGGATACCACTGGGTGGTTTGGCAATACTGTGTTTGCCAATCCAAGGCCCTGTACTAACTTCCATTTTCCATTGGCTCTTGAACTCCCAAGATTGGAGTGTTACAGGGGCTATTACAAAGTTTAAGTAAACGTTGTTCTGATTAAGTTAGGCAGTAGTCGTCTTTTAACTTCAGGCCTTAGAGGGTATTGTCTCCTGTGAGGGAAAAATAGTAGTATCTTTGAGATGTACTTGCACTGGGCAGCTCTTATTGTTCTTCCTATTCTACCTTTAGTAGCTCATTCTTCAGGATTTATCTCTGTCTCCACAAGGGGGAAGCACCGTACCTGACCTGGGCGCATGTATCAGTCAGGGTTGACTAGAGAAACAGATATAACACAAGGTATAGAAAAGTATAGGAAATTACAAGTTTGTCTTACAGTGGTCAGCCACAGAGCTGGACAAGGAAGTGTTCAGAGGGTGTCTGTGGGCTGGAGACTGAAGAGTCCAGTCCCAGTTCTGGAGCTCTGTGCAGTGTCTGTGCAAGTCTGTATCAGGAGGTTGATGGGTCTGTGACCAAATGCTCAAGAATCTATGGTAAAGGCTGAACAGTCTAGGCCAGAAGGCTGAAGAGTCCGTGGCAGAAGCCAAACAGTCTGCACTAGAAGCCAGGAGATAACCATGAAGTTGAAGGTGAAGACTGCAGCTCCTCTAAAGAGCCAGCAATCGGTCCTTTCTCATTTCCCTGAGCGGGGTGGTCCTCTATACCCACACCATTTCTGTGCCCTCCTCATGCTCAAGCTCAGGATGAATACAAAGTAAGGACCCTGGCCTCCTGCTAAGTCACATAGTTAACCTTCTAAACTTCTCAGATGGACACAATGAACAACATACGGAGCTGGAAGGGCGTGTCCTCTTCACCCCAGGATGCAGAACTGCTGAGTCACTTAGGGAAACCTCTAGACTCAAGTTGACACAATGTATCAACCATAACATCTCCCTAGGAGGGGAACTGGATTTTCAGGCATAATTAAAAAGGAATAGGAGAAGGGGGAAGAAGGGGAGGGGTGGGGAGTGGACCCCAGGCCCCTAGAGCTGTCCGGGTTTCTGCCTGGTCCCAAGCTCGTGTGTGTGTGTGTGTGTGTGTGTGTGTGTGTGTGTGTGTGTGCGCGCGCGCGTGCGCACGTGCATGCACATGCAGCTCACCAGAGTTTCCAAAGCTGTCTGGGGTGGGCAGCTCACACACACAAAAAAAGGAATGGGAGAAACAACAATATGTAATATCACAGCCACTGTTAATTCCTACCAGTTTGTTCTGAAACTCTGCATCATTTTTACTGTTTTTGCTTTGTTTTCTTTTTGTCTATGTTGTTGGTATTTTGCTCTTGTTCTTTTTTTATTATTCCCTTTAAATTAAAAAAAAAAAGGAATGGAGGAAGAGGAGGCCATCGTAATTATAGCTTAAAGGTTGTGAAAAATAGCAAGTTACTTCCTCTCCATACTTTTATTAAAGTATGCCAGCTGGAAGGAAGGCCAGTGTTGAAAAGAAGGACACAGAGACATGCACCCGTATCCAGCAAAGGACTCGTTTCTTTTACCTCTATAGTCATGATTACCTGGGGCTCCTGCATGGAGCTGACAATCCCGTAAGGAGAAGGTGGAGAGTGCCCTGAGGCCCTTCAGGCTTGCTGGACCAGCTGGTGAGATGGATCTGACCTCTGGGCCCTCCCTCTCAGGGGGCAGTCCAACTTCCCATGGTCACTATGGCTCAGGGGCCTCTTATTGTGATGTTTTTAATCACGGTCCCCCTTAAGGTGGCCTGGTTTCTGCGGTGGTGAGTTTAGTTGTTGAGCTCTTCTTGGAGTCCCGGGAAGCAGACTTAGATTCTATTCCTTTTAAGGCTGTTTATTTTATCTTGTGCTTTTTGTTTTCTCCTCTTTGCTTCCTCCTGGTCTCAGTTATAAAATACTGAGGAGGCACTTCTTCCACTGAGCTATATGGAGCAAAGCCCCTCCTTTTTGGCTTTTTCCTAACATCTGAGGCTGACTAGTAATAAACTTGTCTTTAAGAATAATCCTTGTCCTTGTATTGAATCAGAAGCTGTATGTTTCATTAGTGCCTCTTGTAAATGATCTAAGAAGGTGGAGGTTCTCATCTTTCTCTGGATGAATAGTTGACAATTTAAAATAATGAGTTCTCATCCTTCTTAGACCTTCAAGAGTACATGTCTGAAGATATTTCCTATTCCAGTTTTGTCCAGTTGGTAGGCAGAAGGGATCTTGTATAGGGACTGCTTGGGCTCCATTAGGAACTGGCTGTTCCCCTGGCTGCTTGTCTTCCGGCCTTCTAAGATTGACAATATGATACTTATTTCCAAATGTAATAGCAGTGCATACTGCTGCTTGTCTCTCATTAGAATGGTTACTATACACAACCAACAACAATATGCAATATAACAGCCCTGGTTGAATTCCCACCATCTTTAGTTTAGTGAAGCTCTGTATCATTTCTAATGTTTTTTTATTTTCTTTAATCATTTGATCAATCTTGCATTCTTACATCTGGTAACCTAAGCAACTTCAAAGATAACAATGGGTAATGTAACAACCATTGTTAATTTCCTATCATCTTGTTTTGAAATTCTGTATCATTTTTATTGTTTTGTTTTGTCTTTGTTGTTGTTATTTTGTTATTTTTTTCTCTTTAAAATAAGAAAAGAAATCAACGGTTGACTTAAGAGTAACATCACATCTTTTCAGCCTAGTTCATGGGTATGAGTAAGTTCCCTAAAGACCTGAATGTACTTGTCAGGGTTGTTTTAACACTTTCCCAGATCCTGTTTGAGGTCACTGAGAGAAAAGAACATATGAACACAGGTAGTGTTATACTCACAATTTACCTCCAGTAACAGACATTGTCCTTAAAGACCTTGAACAAAATCAGATAAGGTTGGATATAGCCCAGTAGAAGCTGCAGTTTTGGCTTAGAAACCTCACCTTTAGTCTCCAAGTGCAAGTGGTGGTGGTGGTGGTGGGGTGAGCTCAGGCTCAGTGATAGTGGATGAGGCTTTGATTAAGGTTGCCTTGGAAACCTCATCCTCAGGCCTCGCAATAGTAGATACATCTGATTGTGCCTTAAGGGCCAGAGGTGTTTGGTTTTCCTACGGCTTACATTTACATTTTGAACACAAATGAGTACCTTTTAATGTGAAGAATGTCTGAACATAAAGTATTTTGGCCCATTTTTCCACTGCCTTACAGTATAGGTCTAGTTGTAAAATAGCACCACAGTCCATACTTCTCTCTGCATTCCATTTTGCCTTTACAGGGTGGGCTGGCCCCATGATGATGCAGAAAAGATTAAACAGCTCTCTCTTGATTGACAGGGTCAGACAGTTTCCAAGTGCTTAATAATACATTCCGAAGGAGTAAGAGAATTCAACAGCGAGTTCCCATCTGCAACACAAGAGAAGAAATAGGTATCCCTTTTAATTTCTACCTGGCTGGTTTAGAAGCCCCTCTTATTTTTTTTTTTTCATTTACGCGTCTGTCCCTTTTTGTTCCTACCTGCTACATATTATTTCTACCTGTGGTCCCTCTTCCTGTCTCTCTCTCTCTCTTTCTGTCTCTGTCTGTCTTTCTCTCTCTCTCCAGGTTCTTGCTATTGTAATTCAGGCTGGCCCTGAGCTACGTAACTCAGACTAGTAGAAAATTATGGCAATCCTCCTGCCTCAGCCTCTTGAGTGCTGGGATTTTAGGTGTGTGCCACTAGCTTGGTTTACACATCTCTTGAGTGTACGGAAAGCCCTGCTGGGACAGGTACAAATCCTGGGAAGTTGATTAGCTTCATTTACAAAGACACACTAGCCTGACAAAAGTTCCTAGTCTTTCCCTGTCCTCAAGGGATTTGGGGATTTTGAGATCCTGGGTGTCCACCCAATGCTCTTTGTTCCAGATTTGCAGCTCTCTCAAGAGGTCGATTTGCCTTTGTCCTTGAGACAGTGTCTCTTGCGAGTACACTGCACGGAAATCCTTGTCAAAGAATTAGCACTAAGTTTATTGCTCTTTTTTCCTTATTCTTCTCTTCCCATACTCTCTAGTGGCAAGATAATTCTAATTCTATTTCTGCTGCATAAACTTTCCTTGAATTATTTTGGGCTTTGGCTTTTGAAATTCAAAGTTCAGTGTCTTGCAGTTCAAGGTCTGTGCATTTATTTGCAAGTTAAAACTTGTTCTCTGCTGGTGTGATCTATCATTTTTTTCCTTTAGGTGATGAATGTCATGGATTAATCAAAGTGAAAGATAAGAGTTTTAAGAAAATGACAAGAGGGGCGTGGATCTTAGTGATGACCTCAAAATCTAATTCTACTGCTTCAAATGAGAGAACAACCAAAATAAAAATTGTGACCCTGTTGTTTTGAAGCCTCCATTTTCCATTCTGTAAAATGTAGGATCGTTATTAGGACTATTAAGAAAATGTATGTAAGAATTTGGCTAGTTCAATGAATAGATATTATTCACCTGAACCCTGAGTAGAATTTGGAGTAAGCAGATATATTGGAGTAGTTTCTATAGCACTTTGTACTTCTATAAATTATAAAGTTAATAGACACATCAGCTATAGGCTTCAACTTGTGAAGGATGGAAAAAGTTAAAGGTTGGGAAGAAATTACAGTCTTCTCCTCAGAACACGTATCTCTCCCCCCCCCCCCCCCCCCCCCCACTTAGGGGAAGGCAGGTATAGAGAAAGGTCAAAGGCAGGAATTCCATTGTACTTGGAAAACAATTCTTTTTGTCTTTGTCACACACAGGTCTATTCTCCTAAACAGAGTGAAACAACAAGAAAAAACAAAAACCTTAGGGTCTATTTACCATCTTCTGCCATCCTGTCCTACTCACAGCGCATTTCTTATACAGAAGAATTACAAGAGTTTTTGCTATGTAAAAAGTAACTCCTGGGTAAGGTAACTTCAGGTGATTTTTTCATCAACACGTATTAGTTGTACATATTAATGGGGTTCAGGGTGATATTTCCTTACATGCTTATAGCGTGCACTAATCAAATCCAGCCTCCCCTTTCCACTTCCCCCTTTTCAATCTCTAGTAATGACTATGCATTTTCCATTAAAGTTAATTTCTTAAGCTTGCACATATGAGAGGGAACATACAGTGCTTGTCTTTATCTGTTTTATTTCACTTAACGTAACACTCTTCACTACCGTATTTAAAGCTGATTTCCTAATGACATAACAAGGTTACCAGGTGGGAGGCCATCGTTATTTCAGCTTCATGTCTTCTTTTAATCAAGAGGCACAGGGCCTTACTCTGCTTTTACTCACCTGTCTTTAAAATACTTGGTCTCAGATTCAGGTGGTTGGTTGTACCTCATGGTTCTCTTGACTGTAAAGAGGGCTGGGTTGCCAATAGCATGCCATTTTCTTATTTGATGGGCTACGTACTAACAGAAACCAGAAACTAACAGGTTCCTCGAAGTTCTTTTAGCCAGATCATCTAGAAATTATCTGATTATCAAAGACATCTGGATTAATGTTATGTTTTTCCCTTTTCCCTGTTTCTTTCTGCTGTTTTTAGCCAGGGTTTGTCTTTGTAGCTCAGGCTGGTCTCAAACTTGCCGCAATCCTGCTCCGCTGGGCTCCCGTGTGCTGGGATTGCAGGCCTCCGCCACCAGCCACCCAGCGCCCTGCCCTGTTTCTAACTGCGCGAAGCACTCACTGGTGCGAAAAGAGTCCTCAGGTCAGTACTCCGTCAGCTCGAGCGGGACTCAAAATTCCATTGGGCGCGCTTGGTTTTATGATTAAATTTTAAGAACGGAGAGATTTGGGGACTATTGATAGCTCCTGGTTTTATATGAACCGCCTGCTCCCCCCCCCCCCACCCCCGTTCCAAGATTAGGCCGAGGAGCCTCAGAAACAGGTGCTTGAGCCCAGCTAATCCTCCAGCCACGCCCACCTGGGCGGCGTACAGACAGTGGCCAGCGGTTGATTCTGCGACACGTTTTTGATGTTCAGTGTGTGTGCTGGATTCACTTAGAATTCTGAGAAACACAGATGTCCCCTTTCCCTTCAGATGGGGCCCTTCCAGTGTGCCCTCGGCTTTGCTAACCAGTGGTCGACCCTCTTCGGGTGTCCGAAGTCGCGCTTTTTATTTTTTTAAGTTATTGTATAAAAACTTTAAGACTTTTTTGGCACTATGCAGACATTCAGAAACCAGTTTTTTCTTTTTTCTTCTTGTTTTTGGTTTTTTGAGACAGCGTCTCGCTGTTTAGTTCGGATTGGCCCTGAACTCACTAGGTAGCCCAGGTTGGCCTCAAACTCGCAGTGATCCTCCTGCCTCAGCCTCCGGAGCACTGCGATTACGGGCAGTGTGCCAAAAACCATTTCTTGAATGAATCCCTTTTACAGATGAGGCAACTGAAGCTCCGAGAAGTTAAGGGTTCGTAACTGGTGGTGCTAGTTCCCTTTCTACAGCACTTCCCAATAAGTGCTCACGTTGCTTTCCAGCTGCAGTTGGAGTACTGATGCTGCGGTCAAAGTCCAAAGGCAAAAGTTTGCTGTGCACTCACACAGCCCAGTTTAGCACTGGTCTGGCCGCAGCAGGGTTAACCGCAGGCCCCGCCCCCTGATGGGCGGGGCAAGGGGCTGGACGCGTGTCCACGGTGCAGCGCAGGGGGACGCGTCGCACTTTTGCGCCTGCGCGAGGCGCCGAGGGGACGGGTCGGATTTAGGAATGGCGGCCTCCGTGTTGTATAGCCGGTTGTTGGCCGCGGCCACCCTTAGGAGCCACCGATCCCGAACGGCGCCGCGGGCCGCCGCCCAGGTATTGCTGGTTGGCCTGCTGTCACCCAGAGGGTCGGCAGGAGAAAGGGCGAGGTGGGACACTGGGCTCCTGTGGGCGAGGGGTGAGGGGACCGGTGCCCAGCTCGGGGTCACGGAGCCCCTGGTGACACATCTTGGGTACTGCGCCGGCCGCGGGCGGCTCGCCCGGAGTGCTGCTCGCCAGCCCAGCGGGCCGGTCGGTGTTTGCGCTGCGCCGCTCCGGCCTGCGGTCCGTGAGGTGGCCCGGCAGGGCTATCTGCTGGTTTCCGACGGGCTCTTGCCTAGAGGGGAAGGGCTCGGGCGGCTTGTGCGGCCGTCCTGCGTCCGGGCCGGCTTTCCCGGCCCTTCTGGGGAGGGGTATGTCCTTCAGGTGTCCTCTCGGGTCTCGTGGGGCCGACACAGGTGAGTGGTTTAAGACCATCAGTGGCTGCCAGCTTGCCCTCCTGGTAGGTTTGTCTTGTTCTGTGTATTAGTAGCGGTGAAAAGGTTATCTTTTACATTTGGGGAAGTAAGAACAGAATCTTTGGGTCACTTCATTTCTGGATAGACTGTAGCGTAGGAACCCCCTCCCCTTGAAGTATTTTTAGTGTCAGATACCGGCATAAGCTCACCAGGGTTTTCAGCAACAGGGAGGGAGTCGTTTAAGACCTGCATCGCTGATAAGATACAGTACTGTGCCCAAGAGAATACGTAATTTGGACTAGGTAGCACAGTAGGTGATGTGAAAGGTGAAGTTTAATTTCAGAATTATCCAGTTCTTACATTTGTATGCGTGAGTCTCCGCTATGATTTGACAGTAAAAGTTGACCTCTTCTTTCCCATGTTGACATCAAGAAGATGTGGAAGATCATGACTGCTTCCTACGTCAGTGCTGGAGTTTTATGTTACGTTCTGAAGCAACTCTTCAGATACACAATATGTGAACAGATTTAGGCAGTTTGTTTTTTAAAGATCTGTAAATTTTTTTTTCTTGAACTTCCTTTAAGAGTGCTGTCTGGTTTCTTTAGAGAATGAGGATTTGGTGAAAATAGGTTTTCATTCAAGTCATAATCTTTATTTTCTGGAAATGCCTTTTAAAAAGACGTTGTTCCACATGGGCATGTCTAGTATATTGTCTTTATAACAGCATCTCTCCTTTTCTGTCCTGGCCTTAAGAAATATAACCATGGAGTTTGAAAAGACCTTATCTAACTCCTGTCTTTCGTAGCTGGAGACAGAGTACAGAGTCTTCTGAAACTTGCTCAAGGTCACACACCGAATTTAGCAATTCTTTTCAACATTTTGTTAGTACTATGACCCTCTTCCAGTTTTTCTGTGTCTTTATTGAATATAGTTCATGTTATAAGCATATATTTGAGAGATTTTCTTGTATTTGGTCAGGATTGGTAACCTCTTGGCAATGGAAGTATTTTTTCTTTTCTTTTTAGTTAACATAGTAGATAGTTACGGGGTTCATGTGCTGTTTCAGTACGTGTATACATAGTGTAATGATTAAATTAGGTAATAATTACATCACTGCAAACATCATTTCTTTGTGCTGATAAAATTCATATCCTTCTAGCTGATTTATTTATTTATTGGTATGAGGAATCGAACTCAGGACCTTGTGCTTGCCAGGGAAGCTTGGTGCCACTGAGCTATATCCCTGCCCTCTACTAGCTGTTTTAAGGTAGATCATGCATATAATTAAAACTATAGTTACCCTACTGTGCAACAGAGTACTGGAACTTCTTCCTATTTAATTGTAATTTTGTATCTATTGGCCAACAATTCCTTCTTCAGGCGTAGGAATTGTTTTGATGACAGTGTCAAAAAAGATGAATACTTAAATATGAGAGTCCTTATGATTATATAGGAGTTTATATTACTAACAAAATTTGAAACTGAAGATGTGCTAAATTTTTTAGTGCACGTTAAACATTAAAAATTAGTACAGCTACTATGGAAGTCATTGTGGAGGTTCCTCAAAAAAACCCCTACAAATAGAAGTACAGTACCATTTGATCTAGCTATACCACTCCTTGGTATATAACCAAAGGAGTTAAACTCAGTGAACCATAGGGGACACCTGCAGCATGTTCATTGCAGCACAATTCACCATGGCCAAGATAAAAAACCATCCTAGGTGCCCATCAACAGATGAATGGATAAAGGAAAAGTGGGATACATACACAATGGAATATTATTCAGCCACAAAAAGAACAAAATTACATCATTTGCAGGAATATGGATGAAACAAGATAATCACATTGAATGAAGTAAGTCAGACTCAGACAAGTATTACATATTTTTCCTATTATGTGGAATCTAAAAGAAATAACAGTAGAAGGGAGGTTATTATTAGACAGGAAGAAGGGAGGAAGAGGGAAGGGATGCAAGAGTGAGTAATAGGAGGCATGAATAGGACCAAAATACATCACATGTGTTGACCCCCCCCCCATGTGGAACTAAGCGGCAGGGTAGGTCAGTGGAGTTGATGGGGGGTGATAAAAGTGTGTTATGTGCATGTACAAGTTACCAAAATGAAACCCATTAATCTGTATCATCATTATGTACTAATAAAGAAGTGGGAAAAATGCTTTATAGACATTGAAACACCTTTAAAGTGGTATAAAAGCTATTAGTAATATTATATGTGTACTAATGATTTGACATTAGAGGTTATTTGAAAGAAACATATATACACACACACACATACACACACACATACATATATGCACATAGCTTTGCATTGGTATTTTCCTTCATCTTTTTATGGAAAAATCTTAAGCTAATAGGAATGTTCCAATGTTAGTATAGTGAATATCTATATTGTCTTTACCTAAACTTAACACTTTGCCGCATGTTTTATCTTTAAAAATTACATATGCATTTATTTACTTATATGTTTGTATAAGGTCACACATTCACTTAAAAATTTTGTGGTAAAGTATATTCATAAAGTGGAATACCTTAAACTCGCAAAAAAACTAAATCTCGATAAAATGTTGATAGATAAAAACAAACTACAAAATTACTTGTAGAGTATATATAGGTTTGCTACTTATATATAATTTTTAATGGCATAACTGATGAAATCATATATTTAAAGTATACAGCATATTTGGAGATATGTTGTAAAGTGATTATTATAATTTAAGCTAATTAATAATCACCTCACATACAGAAATCCTTAATTTCTTCTGCTTAGAAACATTTTATAATAGCACAAGTAAGACAATATTTTTTAAAACTGAAAGAAAAATGCTGAGCATCTCACTCCCAGAAACAGATTAAAACAATTAAGTGAATATAGTTCTAGACAGTTTTTTTTTTTTTTTTTTTTTTGGTGGTACTGGGGATTGAACTCAGGACCTTGTACTTGCCAGGCAGGCACTTATTCCATTGAGCTATATTCCCAGCCCTAGACAGTTTCTAATACATTAATGTGTTTTTGAAAATAAAAAAATTAGCAGCACTGTATACATTATTTTGTAGATTGCTGTTTCACTTAAGGAAGTGTGGTAGACACCTTTTACTCAATACATTCAAGTCGTCATTGTAGTAGCTTTCCAGTTGCTGGGAGAAGTTACTGGACATGCACCACTTAATGGGGGAGAGGTTTATTTGGTTCACTGTTGTAGAGGGTTCACTGCATGGCAGGCTGGCATCAAGGCAGCAACATCATAGTACAAGGACATGATATAACAAAGTTATATCAAGTTAGCTCCTGTCAGTCAGGAAGCAGACAAGGGAAACACTACCAGAGAGAAGGGGGCCGGGACCATATATAATACCCAGGGTCACACCCAGACACATCCAGAAGTGTACTTAGCTAACTCTCTAGACAGCTCCCAAAGTCAGTCAAGTTGACAGTTAATCTTAACTGTCATAAACATCATGATCTCTTAAGGACATAATAACTTTTATTTTCCATCCCACTTGTGATCGTTGGTATGCCTTTTCCCCACTCCTCTTTATTCCCTTCCTCTTGTCTAGTAGTAATCTTCCTTTGCTTTGTTATCTTTTTTAGATTTCACATATTAGGAAAAACACATAATACTTGTCTTTCTGAGTCTGGCTTATTTCATTCAACATGATGATCTCCAGTTTCATCCATATTCCTGCAAATGGCATAATTTTATTCTTTTAATGGCTGGATAATAATAGGTTGTGTGTATGTACCATTTTTTATCCATTCATCTGTTGATGGGATCCTAGGATGATTGTAATGTCTTGGCCATGGTGAATTGTGCTGCAGTGAACATAGGTATGCAGATGTTCCTGTGGTACAATGAGTTTAATTCCTTGGCTTATAAACATAGTAATGGTTTAGGTCAAATAGTAGTGTTCTTGGTAGCCATTCTGACTGGAATGAGGTGGAATCTCAGTGTAATTTTGATTTACATTTCTGTAATGAAAGGTGTTGCACATATTTTTATTAACTTAATGGCCATTTGTTCTTTTTCTTCTGAGAGGTGTCTGTTCAATACAGTTGTCCATTTGTTGATTGGCTTGTTTGATAATTTTTCCCTTGGTGTTTCTTGAGGTTATTTAAATATTACTTCTCTTGTCAGGAGCTGGTAAAGTTTATCTCCCATTCTGTAAGCTGTGTCTTCACTGTATTAGTTGTTTCCCTTGCTTCTGAGAAACTTTTAAAATTTGATATAATCCCATTTGTTGTTCATGCTTACTATTAGTTACTGTGCTGTTGGTGTCCGGTTTAGGAAGTCTTTGCCTGTGCCTGTGGCTCAAGTGTTTTTCTGATGTTTTCTTTTAGCAGTTTCAAAATTTTCAGCATTAAACTGTTAATGGTTGATATCTTGATGTCCCCTCAGAGCCTCGCATGCCCAAAGGTAGGCTTTTGAAAGGTGGTTGAATCTGGGAGCTCTATAGCAAAATGTGATATTAGAAGGAGGGGCGAGGTCAAAGGAGGTGGGTCACTGGCACTGTGACTGTGTAGGAGTGCCTCCCTTCTGGCGCCTCCCTTGGCTTGCTGCTTCCTTTCTGTTATGAGGTGAGCAGTTTTCCTCTACTCAGTCCCTTCCACTATGCCACCTACCATGGAAGGACTGAATGTCTAATACATCAGTGAAAACAACCTGTGGGCTGAGGTGTAGCTCAGTGATAGGACTCTTTCCTAATGTCTGAGGTCTTAGGTTCAATTTCTAGTATTTAAAAAAAATTCCCCCAAATAACCACAATATAAATTATCATACATAGAAAACTTAACATTGCCACAAAAGAAGTGTCTAATATAAGTATATAATTAGATTCAGATTGCCTTGTCTCAAAATAATCCTTTATAGATGTTAGATATTTTTAGAAACTGGGTTCAGGCTGCTATGGTATTTCTTCTATCTGTTCAGGAAATTAAGTGCCACCTAGTGACTTTTATATTACTGATTTTAATGTTCTATGTGTATTGTAATTGTTTATTTACATGTCTGTGAATGCTAAGACCACGCTGGCTTTAGTGTTTTTAGCATCTGTAGTATACTTTGTAGTATATAGACATTCAAAAACTACTTGAGCACGTGACCATTTTTGACAAATTCTTGCTAGGCACTCCTTCTTGTACTTTTATTGTTTTGAAGTATAATTTGTATACAGTAAAGTATAACATTTAGTTGGATAGCTAGATCCATTTTTTTTGCTAGATTGATTTTGATCTGTATACATCGATGTACTGACCATCCGGATCCAGATACACGATGTTTTTGGCTTTCAAAAAGCTCCATGGTCCCTTTATTAGTACTCCCTCACAGATAGTAGTAATCATTTATTCTGACCTCTACCACTAGACACTAATTTTGACTGGTTATATAAACAGATTGTGTAAGTATGTATTTGTGTATATAATTCTTTCCCTCAACATATTTGAGACATTAATCCATTGATGTGTGAATAATAGTTTGCTTATTGTTCTGAGGTACCCTATTATATAAATATAGCACAGTTTACACATTCTATTGATGGACAGTCCGTTTACATTTTGTAATGAATAAGATATTCTTATATATATCTTTTGGTAGAGGTAAGACTCATTTCTCTTGATATGTATATAGGAATTTCTGGGTTAGAAGGGATTCTTGGGTTAGAAGATAGGTGCACAGAATAATTTGGAGTAATTTGGGAGGTCGTTAGCTATTGAAATGGCACTAGTTAAGGAATTAGTTATCCAGGCAAAATATTAGTGAGGACTTTACCTTACTAAATGAATCAAAAATAAGTTGCTATTACATGTGATTGTCTTAGACTAGAACTGTAAATTGTTAAGAATGATTTCCTTGTTCAGAGATTCTGTTTTTGTAGATGAGATTGAGTTCTGAGAATCTGCTATTTTAGAAGCAGATTTAATTTTGATGCAGTATATCATAAACCCACTTTAAGAAACATTATATAAAGATTCTTTAAATTCAACTTTATGGTATTTTGTGTTACCGGATGTATATGGATAAAACTTAGAAATGTTGCAATGTAGTTTTTCAAAGCTTTCATAGAATTTAATTTGTTTATATATTATCTTGTGAGGTTGATATGATTGAGGAGTTTGTAAAAGGGAGGCTAGTGTTTCAACATACTGTTATGATGGATTTAGATTAGGCTTTGATGTAGTGGGGGCTTTGGAGCTAATAGATGTGAGAGATCTTAATGTGACTATGATACAGGGAGCTGAAAGGCCAGCCTTCGCTCTTTTCTTTCAGCCATGAAATAAAAATTGCTTCCTATTTAATTCTTTTTGCGAGAGTACTTCCAGCTCTGCTTTAGTCAAGAACATTACAATTTTTTCTTCCACTATATAAAAGTACATATCATTTTTTATTTTCTATCTCTTTCCTCTTTTTTACCATGGTTTGGCACGTGGTTATTAATTTAATGTTCCCTGTTCTACAAATATTCATCGGAATGTCAGCCTTGGGAGTAAAGTTATTTTGTTTGGGTTACTGCTTTATTTCTTCCTCTTTATTTTTTTTTTTCTTTTTTGTTTTATGAGAAGGGTCTTGCTTTATAGTTCAGGCTGGCCCTGAATTCACCATGTAGCCGGGCTGGCCTCAGACTCATGGCGATCATCCTGTCTCAGCCTTTTGAATGCTGGGATTACAGGCGTGTGCCACTACACTATGCCCAGCCACTGTTTTATTTCTAGTGCATAGACACTCAAAAAATATTTGGTAGGATGAATGAATGTTCTAAATAGAATGAAAAGGTGAAGAAGTTGTAGTTGGCATTGCTCTTTTTGGGAGATTTTCGGGTTCAATTGTGAAGGATAAGCACTTAAATTGGACTTGTAACAGAGGTACCAGCTAAAGGAGTTGCTTAGAAGGAATGCATTAAAGACGATATTGAGGGTTGGTTCTGTGAAATGAGTATCATACATTATGAGACGGAGAGTTGTGTGGAAGGTGTTTGTTGGAACGTGGGCTGGATCAGTGCTTGTGGGAGGCTGAATGAAAGCAAGAGAGCCAAGTAGCTGGAGAAGTGTGAGTGTGGCACAGCCCCTAACAGACGCCTGCTACTCCTAAGGGGAATCGGAAAGTCGGGTGGCCCTTGGGAGTTGTCCCAGGTTGTAGTAGGGTGCCAAGTCCTTCTGTCTGTCTCTCTGCCCCTGTAGATGTCAGTGGGTGCAGCCTCCCAGGGGGAAGGGAGTGTGACTTTGGGCAAGGAGGTTCTAATGCCTGGGAGGACTTACTGGAGAGCTATCCCAGTCAGCACTCTCAGCAGCTGGAAGCATGAACGCTTTGGTCCTGAAAGGAGGAGCTGAGTACCATAACTTAGTGTCCACTGAAATGAAGTCAGGGTTTTGAGTCTTGAACGGATGAAAAAGTAGTAGTGTCAGATCATTCAATTATCTATTGTTAGATGCTGTGTAAGATGTTAGGGGAATAGTAGGGAGAAGAAAATTGGAAGGAGTTTTGGTTTGATGGAAAAGATAAAATCGATTTTATAGGGGCTGGGGATATAGCTCAGTAGAATAAGCGCCTGCAGGGTCCTGAGTTCGATCCCCAGTACCGCCAAAAAAAAAAAAAAATCGATTTTAGATCCGCTAAATTTGTCATTGACATAGAGATGCCCCTGTAAGTCACTGGGGATATGGTAGTAAAGATCAAATGCAAGATAAAAAGAGGTGATAAGGAGATAATTAAAACTAAGGGTAACGTTTGATATTTAACTGATTAGATTAGCTTTTTATTTTATGTTGTCATTTTCCGATACTCTGAACAGTGTATTCTGGTGGTTTACTATAACAGCTCATTATAGTTATGAGGAACCAAATACTCTATAAACAAAGTATTTCAAGGAGGTGCTTTTAACAAGAATTAATTGTCATGTCATTATCATATATAAATATGTTCCCTATTTCTCTAGGTTCTGGGAAATTCTGGATTGTTTAATAATCATGGACTCCAAGTACAACAGCAACAGCAAAGAAATCTCTCTCTACATGAATATATGAGTATGGAATTGTTGCAAGAAGCTGGTGTATCTATTCCCAAAGGATATGTGGCAAAATCAGCAGATGAAGCTTATGCAATTGCCAAAAAATTAGGTAGTAAATTAAGAAAAACTTATACTACCTTGACATGGGAAATTTACTTTTGGTTTGATGACTACTTTAAGCTTTAGTTTTCTAAAAAATTATGTTTACTTGGTAGAACTTTATGATTGTTAGAATTCTAAGTTTATTATGAGATGATTTTTGACTCCTATAATGTGATTTAAAAGGAGTTGCTTATATTGACATGAAGAAACGAAATCCTGTTTTTAGTTAGCATATAATTATGGAGAAGGAAATTCTGTTTACTACTTTGTATCTTAAAGGGTTGGTACTGTGATGATTTTTCAGAGAAATGGTCAGGGAAAGTATTAGTTGTTTATTTGATTGTAAAGATAAGTCCAGTACTTTCCTTCTTGTTTTTGGTATAAAAAATATGGAACCAAAGTGGAGGAAAATAAGCTCTACAATGTAAGCTCCATGAGAGCACAGTTACTTTGTCTTACTTGTGCGCTAATATATCCCAAAGTCTTAGAAGAGTAGTTCAATGTAATTGATAAACGCTAATATTTTTTAAATGAATGAAATAAGTTGCTCATGTTTATTAGTAAAGTGTTTTATTGATGACAGAAACCTTTGCTGATGAAACAAAAGTTATTTCCTTTGATTTGAATTTGTATTTAAGAGCCAAATTTTTATTTTAGAAAATAAATTTTGTTTTTTTTAATACTGGGAGTCGAAATCAGGACCTTGCGCTTGCCAGGCAGGCACTTGTGTCACTGAACTATGTCCATGGACCCGAGAAAATAAGTTTACAAAGATTTAACATGAGACCATAATGATAAAATAATGTAATAGCTTACACTGAGTTTCTTTATATAGTAATATTATAGTAGTAGTTTAAATCTCACCAATTTTATGGAGATTAGCACAATTAATCTTGACATATGCATTTGTTAGTATGTCTATGCTTTGGTGAAGACTTTTATTAGTTTTTAGCCTTTGTTTCTTTGTTTGTTTTGGCTTTTTTTAATTTTAAAGACAAAAGAATAGAGACATACAAACCAGAATAACAATACAGGAATACAAAATTATAGAAAATAGTAGGGAATTAGCACTGGATGCTGTATTACATAATGTTATCTTCACATTTGTTATTCAGTTCTACAGATTATGGCGTGTTCGATTAATCAGTTTTCTCTACCCTCATCTCCATTGTTCTACTACCCAATCAGTCATCTTCCCTCTGATAATAACTGTATTTTTTTGTTCATTTACTCCCTTGGGCTCTCATGTTGGAAAGACACATGGCTGCTTCAAATTATGCTGTAACAAATATGGGTGTACACAAATTGCTATGGCAGGAGGTAGAAAAGCACACATCCTCAAAGACAGTATATAGGCAGGGAACCAGGTTCACTGTGGTCAAGTCCCCATTGACAAGCCCTCAAGGCCATCGGGGGTCTGGTCCAGTCAGAGGGGTAACCCAGCAAACTGCGAGGCTTTGCCTCAATACAGCGCGTCCAGAGGCCTGGTCAAGTCCTCATGGTCACCCCAGTGGACTGCTGGGCTCTGCCCTGGCAAGGTGCTCTTGGGGGCCTGGTCGAGTTCATGGGGTCGCTGTTGTGGACCAGGCGGTCTGCCCTTGGTGAGGCGCTGCCAGGGGCCTGGTCAGTCCATGGGGTCACCCCCAGTGGACCACTGGGCTCTGCCCCGTCGCCACACTGCCGGGGACCCAGTCAGGTCCACTGGGTCACCCGTTTTATTAGTTTTTAAAGAAAGATATGGAACATTTAAGAAACATTTACATTTTAAAAGGTTTCATCTTGGTTTGTAGAATTAGTTTTCTTTGAAAAGTGAGGGTATGCCTAAGTTCAGAAAATTATCATGTAAGATATGTTTTTGAATAAAATGGGCAATGATTTCCTTGACTTGGTTTCATTTACTTTTTTTTAAGAGCAAGTATTTTTATTTAGATTAAAAACAAAAAATTATACTAATTTTGATATGATTTTTATTATAGGTAACTTGTTTGAATTTGTGTGCTTAGTGTTAATAGTATCTGATGTATATCATGAAATTAGTAAAACCTCCTTTTTTCTTCTTTCCAAATCATTGAAATTGGTTTTAACTGTTTTCTCAAATTTTATTGTTTTGTCAGAAAAAATAATTTATATAAGAATTTTTTCATAAAACAAATATGATTTTTGAAGCCAATCTCTGATTTCTTTACTCCTTATAAAAAGCATTAAGTTTAGATACAGAAGAAAGAACAGTTTAATATGTACAGGTAAACCGTGTATTCTTGGCAAGTTCTCTGAGACTAGGACTTGTAAGTAGTAAGGAGCAGATTTGATTGAGAGCCTCCTCAAACAAGGGATATCTCGTCTACTGAGAAAATGTGGTTTGTCACAGAATACTGCAAAGGTTGATTATAGGAATTAGCTACTAATAAAAATCTTTAAACCTTAGAGGAGCAGAAATGTTCCCGTTTTTGGTTTGTTTTTTGCATTATTTGGTTTTTTTGAGACAGGGTCTCTTTTTAGTTCAGACCAGCCTTAACCTCAGGGTAGTCCTCCTGCCTCAGCCTCTTTAAGTGCTCAGATTACAAGCATGTGCCACCATGCCCACCAGACATGCTAGGTTTTAAGGGACATACCTAGTAGCTACTATGAAGACATTGATGACAGTGTATAGTTTTGGTGAGTCTTTAATATCAGAAGATACTGATTATGGGATCTAAATGTACAGCATATGGTAGGAAGTATGGTATGGCTTTATCCATTAAGACAGCAGTTCCCAGGGCTGCTTTTTAGCTACATCCGTGTTAATTTTGTTTCTTACTTCAACATTCATAAAATGCTTATTGGTAGAGCTCTGCTTACCAAATAGTGTTCTAGTGCGTAAATGAATTACAGATGCGCCAAACTATTACTTCCCCTCAGTTCTGTGGGTGTCAGGAGAAGCTGAATTAACAGAGGACCTGGGATCAGTACACCCTACAACTGGTGACTCCCTCTGTAATGGCCTTAACCTCTTTTCCCAGTATTCTCTCCAAATTTTCTCATGTTCTATGCATTTAATGATGTGAAAAAAACCAAGTTATGTTTTACCTAGTATAAATCATTGAGGTTAGGAATGGAAGGGTAATGAAAAAGAAATTTAATGCTAGCTTTAAAAAAAACATATGCATCTACAAACTGAAGATTAGTAAACTTGAAGATCATGGAGAAATGTCTGGAATGGTTTGTCAGAGGGATGACTGTTAAACAGAGAAATGAGGTAGTTATAATTTGAGATCAGTTGTAAGACCAGTATACCATCTCTTATAGTTAATTGCTAGCTAAAGTGCATATGACTTTAAGAGGACATTGTCAGAGTTTTTATAATTTCCCTCTTGACCATAGTAGAAATATGGTTGGGCTTCTAGTGTAATGAAGTAGAATCCCTGTCTGGTTCAGTAAATGTACAAATTAGTGTCCATCAGCTGGAGTTTGATTGCCAATAGCTTTGCCTTCTTTAGTCTTCTTTTCATTATTTTATTATATGACTTTGTGCAAGGCATACTTAATGTGTTTGTGAAAGATTAAAGCTAGGAAGGATAGTGAATAAATATATTTCAAAGATAATATTGGAATCCCCAAAAGACCTTTTCTGAGTAGAGGATAGTGCCAAATTGGTAATAGAGCATATGATTATAAGCTCTGGGAGGGCCAGCTTGGGCTTGCTCATTATATCTACAGTGCCAGCTTGGTAACTGCTGTGTAGATGAATATATTGAATGAGAGTTAAAGTATTTGTTTTAATGAGTTGTTCTTAAGCTTATAACCCTTTCCTCCTCCTTAATAGTTACTGAGACTATGTCATTACTTCATATATACATATCGTAAAAGTATATATATATTACTTTTGTTGTAAAGGGATATGTTTAGGTGAAAATTCTGAAGAGTTATTTTGCCTGGAAAGACTTTATATTCCCAAAGGAGAAAGACACTTTGAAAGAGCTTTTTGTCTTTAAAGATGTTAATAAAAAATTGGAGCATTATTATTACTTAATAGATATGTATCTTTCTAATTTAATAGTTAAGAATGGGTGAATTTAGCCTAGTAAAGTGCCAGTTTAACTGTTGACTAATTTTTACATTGTCCTTATGCTGTTTGTGTTTCAGTTACCATCTTTGGATATACATGAATATTTTTTAAGTGCTAGAATTCTATGACTTGGTAGGTGATAACCAGAGACAGTAGAGTAAATGGTATGTGCTCCTTTTAGCTTAAGCACTACCTCTAATTTACTGTGATCTTTGAGGCCACCTTCTGAGTAAGAAAATTATTGTTGGTTTTTAGGAAAATTTTAAATTGTCTCTGATCTTTACTATTGTTGATATACTTTTGAGTAGTGGAGACTGGCATATTGGAAAGGGTTGGTCTTACCTAATCAAGACAGTTCTCTAATGAGCTCTAGTTGTAGGCCTTTTGGTCCTGTACTTTCAGTTCTAATTTTTTTTTTTTGAGAGCAGTGGAAAAATCTAAATTGACAAGAATTCTGTTCATTTGAAAATGTTCGTCTTTTCAACATTCAACAAAATATGTGATGGAACCCTTCCAAAAACTTATAAATACAAATGAATACAACAGATTCTATCATGCTAGAGCCTGTATTTTAATGAAAAAGGAAAACAACAAATGATATACATGAAAAAATTATGTATTATGTTAGAAGGTGATGAGTTCTATAGGGAAAATGTAGGTCAGGGAAGAGGAACTGGTCACAGGTAGGCAGATTGCAATACAACTTGAAAGGGATGAGGCCTTTCCCAATGGACTCTCCAAGAGTATGCCAAGCCAAATACTGAAGTCATGGACACATCAGCAGTAGTTAAGAGACTAGCATAGCTGGAGTAGAGCAAGCAGTGAGGAGGATGCAGAAGTTCAAAAGGGTAAAGATGTTAGTCATGTCATGTAGGGCCTGTGTCATAGTCACTTTCTTGTTGTAGGGGCAAAAGTCCCACACATCCACTTAAAGGATGACGGATTTATTTTGGCTCATGGTTTGTAGAGTGTTCAGCTTACAGTCAGCAGGTTCCAGTGCTGGCTTCAAGGCAGGATGGGCGTGGCATGGTAGAAGCATGGGTGCTGGCAAGCAGAGAGGAGCCCACGTTGGAGTACTGCCTTTTCTAACCAAGCCCTACTTCCTATCAGCATATTCAGCTGTGGACTCATTAGTGGATTAATCCGCTGATGAGTGTAGTGCTCCTATGATCCAGTCACCGAGACACATGAAAATTTTGAGGGACATTTTAGATTTTAGCCATAGCAGCCTGGTATGACATTGTAAGAACTGTGGCTTTTACTGTTAGGAAAGGGGGCAGTTACTTGTAGCACAGAGTTCAAGTATGGCATGATTTGTCACTTTGGCTACTGCTTTGAGAATAATATTCTGTGGGGGATAAGTGTCATCCAAGTGAGAGGGACCAAGGGCGAATTAAAAGTTATGAGTGGCGGCCAAGATTCTGGGTAAACTTTGAGGGTGAGAACTATTGTAGTTTCTAAATGGTGTGGGAATGAGAATGAATTATTTTTAAAGAGTATTACCTTGAGTGATGCATATGATGTCATATTCTGATTTAAGTAATCAACATTTTAGAGGTGGCTAATTTACTCCATTAATTTTTTTAAACATTCTTTTGTAAGAATTGTTTTGCTCATAAACTGTATTTGTTACCTTATTGGTTGGCTAGTTTGTTTATTCTGCTGGATATATGCATTAGGGAATGACTTTCCCCCATACTATATTTTCTATATTCAGCCTGTTCAAATATGTTTATAGACTAGTTATATGCCAGAGTGCTTTGTGCTTGGGTTATAACTAATAAGATGAGGCTGTTAACCCTGACCTGAGAGGTTATTTTTCATTATATAGTAATCAGTGTTGTGTTGGCAGTATGGCATACTTCTTGAGAAGCAAATGAAGTATTACCCTTGATTCTGAGCAACTCATTATATCTAGGCTAAACATCTAGCTTTCTGGTTTTATACAGCAAATTAGAAAGAGAAGAAAAGACAGTGATCAGTCTATGTGTTAAGAAAAATTTAAACTATTTATAAAATATGCATAAAACGTGTAAATACAATAGTCTGGATTTTCTTTTATACAGGTATCTTGCTCCTGATAAGTACGTCTCATAATATTACTGATCAGTAATATAAATAGTACATCTGTTAGTGGAGCAGTATAAGTCAGTACCCGTACTGGCAGTGGTAACATCCTCCAAGTTATGGCCTATTTCTGCTCAGAGTAGTTGTTCTAATTCAGATTTTCACAGGATAGCAAGTTTCCATATGATTAAATAAAGTTAATCATGGGGTACCTCATGTTTTGTCATTGTGAATAAACGAGACCTTATTTAGAATTATTAATGTGTATTGTACGAATTAATAGAATTCACTGTGCTATATCCATACATGCACACATACCTATTATTATGTATATTAAATAAAATGTCTTTTGTATGTGACTCCTTCATCTGTAACAGAGTTTTTCTTCTAGGTTCAAAAGATGTTGTGATAAAAGCACAGGTTTTAGCTGGTGGTAGAGGAAAAGGAACATTTGAAAGTGGCCTGAAAGGAGGAGTGAAGATAGTTTTCTCGTAAGTTATTTTTTAAGAAAAATTACCATTATTAAAGATTAATTGTTGAATTGATGAAAATACTGAAATTTAAATATTAAATGATGTAAGAGTTTAGCGTTAAAATTGATTATTCTAAGTTTTTATAATTGGAAGGCAGAAAAATTTGAGTTCTTTTTCTTCTTTTAGTCCAGAAGAAGCAAAAGCTGTGTCTTCACAGATGATTGGGAAAAAGTTGTTTACCAAGCAAACTGGAGAGAAGGGCAGAATATGCAATCAAGTTTTGATTTGTGAGCGAAAGTACCCCAGGAGGGAATACTACTTTGCAATAACAATGGAAAGGTCATTTCATGTGAGTAATTGTAGACATGACATGTTGAAGGTGACTTTGTAGTATTTAGCTTCAGAAGTTGAGTGTTAGTTGTACAGGAGAGGTCAAAAAAGTGTGGTCCATAACACATCTGTGTATGTCATGAGCATGGAGTTTATGACCTTTTTAAAAAATACCATGGTAAGTGGACTGAGCAACTTTGTTGAAGATAACAGTATGTACTATAGCAACCATTGTAAATTTCTGTCATTTTGTTTTGAAATCATGTATCATTTTTGTTGTTTTTTTGTTGTTTTGATTTTGTCTTCATTGTTTTGTCAGTTTTTTAATTTTTAAAATAAAAATATGGTAAATGCCATAAAATTTGATACATAATATCATGATTAAAATACTGTAGGAAAATACCCTGCTACAATACATTTCATAGAATTTCCAAATGATTAATTCTCTAAGAACAGTTTAAATCATCTGTGGATCATCTCTAATATATCCCACAGACCTAGAAAATATTTTCTAGCATAGTAAAATATTCTTACCAAACAGAAAATTCCCTGAATCTACTAAGAAAATGTGTATGTGTTGCTTTACAAAATAATTTTTTTTACCTTTTTAAAAAAATAATTTAGTTGCTTTTCACATGATTTGGTACTTGGTAAGTTGAAGGTGACGTTAAAGTATCAACAATATGGTTTTAATGAGTATGTCCGTACCCCTGCTCTCTTCTATTTATGGAACCTAAAAGTCTAGCATTGAACATAGGCACCGAGTTCTATACAAATCGTTCGATAAACCTATTACTTAGAATATTAATTACTTATAATACAGTTATCTGGCTTCTTGATTGCATTGATTAGGTTTTACAGTCTGAGTCTGTGGGTTAACTAGTTTGGTTTGTGAAACAAACTGGTTACATACTTGGAAGTCTTGTAAAGATAGGATAGAACATTATTGTGTGTAATTTAGAGTAACATCTTAAGGATCATGAAAATAGAAAAATATAGAACAACTTTTTAAAAGGTTTTGTAATCCATTTTTTAAAAAATTTAATGTTCAGGTTTCAAATACTGATCTTTATTATTTTTTATAGTAGAATTATTTTATGTATTATTATTAACATGATATTTCCATGTATGCACACATTGTGCATTGATCATGTCTGTCTATCCTTTGTTCTCTGTCCCAGGCCATAAGCACCCTTCTCAGTCCTTAATAATCCTCTTTTACGTTCAGGTGACATTTAAAAAATTATTTAGTTAGTTTCCACGTAGGAGAGAGAACATGGGATACTTAGCTTTTTGTTTGGCTTGTTTCATTGAACATGATGTCCTTCAGTTCCATCCATTTTCAGAATGGCAAAAGTTCATTCTTTTTTATGACTCAATAATACTACATTGTTTCTCTCTCTCTCTCCTCCTGTCCTTCATCTGTTGATGGGTGCCTACTCAGATTATATAATAGCTATTTGGAAAGTTCTGCTATGAACATGGGCATGTAGGTATCTCTTTCATATGCTGACTTCATTTCCTTTGGGTATATACCCAGGATTAGGATAACTGGATCGTATTTGTAGTTCTACTTTCTGTTTTTGGAGGAACCACTCTACAGTTTTCTGTAGTGATACTAATTTACATTTCCACCAGTATTTTATGTAAGCATTCCTTTCTCTCGTCACCATCAGCATTTCTTATTTTTTATTTTTTGATAGGCATTTTAACTGAGGTTTCTCAGTTTCATTGTAGTTTGATTTGCATTTCCCTGATGTTAATGACATTGAACAGTTTTTCATATATTAATTGCCCTTTTGTATTTCTTTTGAGAAGTATCTATTTTGATCATTTGCCCATTTTAAAATTGTATTACTTTTTTAAAAATTCTTTGTAAACCTGTCAGGTGAATAACTGGCAGATACTTTCTCTCAAAAGAATTTCTTCATTCTGTTTATTATTCCTTTTGTTTTTACTGAACCTTTTTAGTTTTTTTAAAATTCTTTGTAAACCTGTCAGGTGAATAACTGGCAGATACTTTCTCTCAAAAGAATTTCTTCATTCTGTTTATTATTCCTTTTGTTTTTACTGAACCTTTTTAGTTTGATATAATCTCTATTGTTCAGTTTTTGCTTTTGTTTCTTATACTTGGGAGTCCTGTGTATTTCCTGTAGCATTATCTTGATGTGATCTCCTTTGTGTTTTTTCCTAGTAATTTTAGTTTCAGGCTTTACATTAGAACACCTTTTCAAAAGAGCAGTTTTTTCTATATTGTAACATTCTCCCCTACAATTAAATTTTTAGTAAAAGTGTATTGGAACTTTAATTTTTGCAAAGATGTATTTCTTAAGGTATACCACTAGGTGGTAGTAAAAACACACTAAAAATATAAAATAAATAGCATAGTTTTATTCTTAAGTAATATATTTATCTTCATAGGTTTCTCCATGTGATAGAATTTAGATTTTGTAAGTTGTTTTAGAAATTGTAGGACAATAATCATTTATCACACAAATTTGCAGAAATTGTTTTTATACATTTACTTACTTTTCATTGCATTTTCATTCCCTTTCCATTGGTGTTACATGTTACCACCTATCATTTCTTTAGTTATGTTTTTACTTCTTACAATAGCCAGAAATAAAGTGTGAATATCTGGACAAATTGAGAAAGGAATCTCTTAGAATAACTGATCTTCATTGTAGTAAATGTAGTGAGCTGATTATATGTTTTTATAAAAGATGTATTAGAGCTTTTGGAACAATATTAAATTTGAGTTCCTTTTGAGAACTTGAGTTTTCAGAGAATTACTTGAGTCTTATTGAGGAAAAAAGGCTTTTAATTTCACTTGTAAAAGTAACGCAGTTGTAATAATTTGGACTGAAACTAGTAATACTAGTAAAAGCTATTTAACCAAAGACATTATACTGTTGTTTACACTGGCCAGTGCAGAGTTGGTTAGTACTTTTTTGGCTATAGCCAACTTTTGGGGGAGTTTTTGTGATTCGGTCTCTGTTAAACACCAAAAAAATCAGCCAGCTATTTAAAAAGAAAAAGATATTAAGTTTATGGTCTATTTTAGAAACCACCCCATGTGCAGCTGAGAAGAATGTATATTCTGATGATGTTGGGTGGAACACTCTGAAAACATCTAATTCCATTTGTTCACAGGTTTGGTTCAGTTCTGTTATTTCTTTGTTGATTTTTTTGTCTAGTTGATCTTTTTGTGACAGTGGATACAATTATGTTATTGCTTATTCATTTTTCATGTCTATTAATAATTGCTTTATATAGTTGAATGCTCCTATATTTGGTGAATAAATATTTATTATTGTTAGCACTTTCTCTTGAAGTTTTAGTATATAGTGACCTTCTTTGTCTCTTTTGATCATTCTTGGTTTGAAGTTCACATTGTCTGCAGATAAAATAGATAACTTTTGCTTTTTTTCTGGGTTCCTGTTGCGTAGAAGATTGTTTTCCATCCTTTGATTTTCAGTCTGTGAACTTTTTGAGTTGAGCATATTTGTAGATCTTATTTCTTGGTCCATTCTGCCAGTCTTTTCCTTTTGATTGGTGAATTGAGGCCATTTACATTGATGGTTATAACTGATATGTGTTGGCTTATCTTCATCATATTTTCATGCTATTGGTTCCTGGCTTTTCCTCTCTGTTTAATTGCTTGCTGTGCTTGGTGGTTTCTTTCTGTTGTTGTTGTTAGAATTGTAGTCATTTTTATCTCTTTCTAGAATGTCTTTCATTACTCTTGGTAGGGTTGGTTTGGTGGTCATGAATTTTTTTAGTTGTTGTCATGGAATTATCTCATTCCATTAATTTTGAAAGAGTTTTGCAGGGTACATCAATGTTGGTTGGAAGTTGTCTTCTTTCAGGACTTGAAATACTTCACTCCAAGCTCTTTTTTTTTTTAACCTCTTTTTCCCCCCAAGCTCTTCTTGAGGTTTTGTGTTGAGAAGTCTGCCATGATTCTGATGGGCTCTCCTTTATAGATCATTTGTTTCTTTTCTCTAATAGCTTTTCATATTCTGTTCTTGTGCTGAATTTCTGGAATCTTGATTATTATATGTATTGGTGTAGTTTTATTTTGGTAATGATTGTTGAGAGTTCTCTATACTTCATTTATTTGTATGTGAAATTCTTTATCCATGCTTGGGAAGTTTTCTGCCTTTATTTGTGTTTTTTGTGGCATTTATACTGTCTCCAGCTTTCTCATTGACCCCAGTCAATCTCATTCTTCTTTGCATCATCTTGTAGCTGTTGGATTGATATTTCACGGTCTCTTGCTATTTTAATGTATCTTTCTTTTCATGATCACTAGCTATAATTCTGTCCTCAAAATGTGAAATTCTGTATTCTCCATTCAATCTGTTGCATATACTTTCAGTGGAGGGTTTCATATCTTGGATTTCTGTTTGGATCTGTTTCATGGATTCCATTTCTTTCCTATGTTGAACATTTTTTATTTCCATCATTTTTATAAGCTCATCTATTCTTTTTTCTGTGTTTTCTCTAATAACTTTGATTTTAAGCATTATTTCTTTTTGTACTTGAGAGATTATTTTCTCTATAGCCTTTTCTACTTTTATTTATTTATTTTTTTACTTCTTTTGCTATTATTTCAGAAAGTCCCAGTATTTGACTTCCAATTTCATCTCATTGTATTCTGGGCTTTTTTTGCATGAACTAGGGATCTGGGGTTGCATTTCACGTGTGTATCTTGTCATTTTCTATTTTTTTAATTTTATTTTGTTTTCTACGTTGATGCTTGCCAGTTTCTTATGATAGCTTTATCAGTAGTATTGAGGCTTCCCTTGAAGATGTTTGTTCTTCAGGGATGTCTTCTAGATATAGGTGATTCTTCATAGCTATCCCAATAACCTACCTTCCCAATTTGTAAAGGAGGCGAAGTTACTATTTGGCTCAGTACCCAGTTCTTTGGTACTGGGTTGTGGTGGTGGTTATGACCTCATATAGTCACAGTGTTATCATATAGGGGAGAAAAAGTGATTATAACATGTATGACATCCTGGCTAAAGTAGTACAGTGAGTAATAACAATAGTTTCAAGTACAGCCTAACTGCTGACAAACTATGGTAACCATTAACATGCTACCTCCTACAACAGGAGCAAATCTAAAGTTAATAGCAAAATCAAACATATACCATATGCTTTTTTAAATTTTAAAAATAAAAGAATGAAAACATTAACAAACAGACATCCATTTACAAAATAATGCAAGAGTAATACAAGCAATATTTAATTATAGACAAGGTGACAGGAAATTAGTAATGGTTGTTGTATTGCATATTGATATCTTCAAAGTGGTTACTCAGGAAAACAAATACAGACATGCAAAATTGATCAAATAATTAATCATTAACTGTTCCTTTCAATAAAGTGATAGAAGTCAGTAGTACAACTATGTCAGCTATCCTGTATATACATATATACATAATTTTCCCCTTCTTTCTTTTCTGTTTTCCCTCATTCCAGTTGCTCTTTAAGTTTGAGCAGTTTCATTTCACAATACCTGTCATACCTCCTAATTTTTATTCACTCTTTCAGGTTCTTACACTAGTGAGACAATATGTTGCTTATACATGGAGGTCTGATTTATTTCACTTATGAATATGGTGTGTAGTTGTGACCATTTACCTGTAAAAGCCTTGAGTTTATCTTTCTTTATAGCTGAGTAATATTCCATTATAAAATAATGCCAGAATTTTTTATCCATTCCTCAGAGGATGGACATTTGGGTTGCTTCCACAATTTAGCTGTTACAAATTGTACTGCTATAAATATGGGTGCACATATATCGTTGTGATATGATGTTTTCAGATCTTCTGGGAAAATACCCAGAAGGGGAAGAGCTGGATTGAATGGGACCTCTAGACCTAGTTTGCTGAGGAATCTCCAAACTGATTTCCACCGTGTTTCACTGGCCTGAATTCCCACCAGCAGTGGAGAAGAGTTCCTATTTCCCCATAGCCTCGCCAGCTTTTTTTACTGGTTGATTTCTTAATGCTAGCCACTCTTAATGGGGTGAGATGAAATCTCAGTGTTGTTTTAATTTGCGTTTCACGAATGACTAATGATGATGAACATTTTCTCATGTATTTAGTTGCCATTTGTATTTCTTTCTCTGAGAAGTGTGTATTCATCTCAGATGCCCATTTTAGTATTGGGTCTTTGAATTTGGGGGGTTGATATTTTTTAATTAAATAAAAACCAACCTGAGTAGCTGAAATGAATAGATCTCACAGAAAGTACAAATAGCCAATAAATAACATAAAAAAGCTCAGTATTTCTGGTTATTACAAAAATGCAGATTAAAATAATGCTATAATTCTGTCTTACTCCAGAAAGAATGACTCATCAAGCAATCAAATAACAATTGTTGATGAGGCTGCAGGGAGAAAGACACCCTTCTACACGTAGGAATGTAGACTAGTACAACCACTATAGAAATCAGCATTGAGATTCCTCAAAAAACTAAAACAAGAAATTCCATTCCACCCAGTCACACCCTCCCCCCAAGTATTTTCCCGCAAGAGTTAAAGACCCCATATTACTGTAATATATGCATACCTGTGTTAGAGTAGTACAATTGATAATTGCTAAATCTTGGAAATGTCTCTTAGCAGATGAATGCATAAAGAAAATGTATGTATACACAATAGAGAACTATTCCACCATTATAACAGTAATGATAAACTTGAGTCATTTATAGGAAAATAAATGCAATTTGAGACCATAATGTTAAATGAGATAATCAGACATACAAGCTTAAATATCATATAGTTTCTCTTACATGAGCAAGCCCAATTATAAATAAAGGCAACATAAAAGATAATAGGAAGTAGGGAGATAGATCTTTCTCAAATGGAAGAGATGAAGAGATGGAGGGAGAGGCCAGGGAGGAGAGAGGGAATGAGAAAAGAATTGAGATGTTTTATATACCTGTGCAAACTTCTCACATGGAGTGTAAACATTATGCAATGCAAACATGTACTAATAAAAAATAAAAATGGGAAACAAATTAAGATACCCAACATGAATTAGAGCAAGATTTCTTCACATTATAAATAATTGTGATTATGCAAACAATAGATCTATATAATAATGTATTCAAGCAGGGTATTAAAGTTAAAATAAACTAAAGGCAGTGGCATACATGTAAATCCTGGCTACTCAAGGGGTGGAGGCAGAAGGATTACAAGTTCAGTGCCAGCCTGTGCAGCTTGGCAAAACTTGTCTCAAACTAAAACAGAAAGAGGTGGCTCAGTGGTAGAACACTTGTCTAGCATGCACTGAAGCTCTGGGGTTCAGTGTCTATTACAGGGGGGAAAAAGGTGGAAGACTTAACTACTTCCTTATAACCAATGGTAACCATGAAAAAGAATCACTGTTACCGGTTTCTTGTGTATCTTTACTGAAATATTCTAGGTATATATGAGGTAGCATTTATTGCTTCTCCTTACTCCTACGTGTGTACTTCCTATTATTGCTTTTTTCTGCATTTAGCAATATACCTTAACATTTCTAAAAGCTTATATATTTCTTTTAGATTACTTAAACTTAGTAGTTACTTTAGAAATAATTCTATAATAAGTATCTCTGTATAATTTGTCTGCATATATATTTTGTCCACATATATCCCTAGATTATTTGCCTAGATTTGAAAATAATTAAATTGAATATATACTTAATTTGCAAAAGGATTGTCAATTTGCTAATATATAATTATAGAGATTTATATTCTGATGTATTTTTTTGTTGAAGTAGATCAATATATTATTAGTGTTTGTATGAAATGCAATTGCGAGGGAAAGTGTAACTTTTGAGACACTGTAGAGCATATTAACAATCCAAAGAAAGCATCTTCCATTAATCAAGCCTTTGTCTTTGTTAACTACAATAAATTAGACTATGGACTTTGAAGAGAGATACGGCTTGTATTTCCAGCTTTGCCATGGAGGATCTGTGTGGTTTTGAGCATGTTATTTAATCCTTTTAAGGCTTGCTGTGTCTCTTTTTCCCCAAGTGGGGAAAATAACAGTGCCTAGCTAATAAAGTTTTTATGAAAGTTAGTATATCCGTTGTTTAATGAAGAGCCTAACAAGAGCATGTGTTTGGTAGACCACATGGTATGACCTAAATCATCAACCAACAAAAACATGTATTTTCAAAAAACAGTATGAAGCTGGGAGTGGGGGGTATTCACTTGTACTCCCAGTATTCTGAAGCAGAATGAGTGCAAGACTGAGTGCAAGTTCAAAGCCAGCTTGGGCTACTTAAGTAACCTGGCAAGACCCTGTCTCAAAAAATAAAAATGGAATGTGGATTTAGCTCACTGCAAAGGCTCTGAGTTTAATCACTAGTACTGCAAACAATGCAAACATGGAAAAATCCCCAACAGTAAGTATTTTATTTTCTGACTCAATTCCTAAGAAATAAAAATCACTGGAACCCCTCATAACTGTTGTGAATGAGCAGAAGTTGGTATGGAATAATACTCAATTTCACAGACTTACAGAATACCAAGTGTTAATTCAATAGTAGGGAGACTTAGCTTAAGTTTATCAGATTGGATGTTATCATGTGCTTCTCTCCCTGTAATCAGAAGAAATTCTGAGAGCATTTTAATAACGGTTGTTAGATTATAAACTGTTACCTGGAATGGCTATAAAAGGCAAGTGTAAAACTTCAAGATTGCACCTGATTTCAAGCATTTCCTCAAATATTTTCTAAGTGCCAAGATTTCCTAGAGGTATGATCACCTTGTCTCCTGTATATAAAGGAAACAGTAATGTGTTCAATTTGGGACATCAAGAAACATTCAAAATAGAAATCATAAAATGTTATTTGTAGTTTAAAGGTCAAATTTAATAGATTGAGATGTGTATATGGACTGTAAATACTGCACAGATGACTTTATTCACAATTAAGCACATAGATGTAGTCAGTGCCAGCCTATTTTGTGGATACTCTTGTTCTTTTACTCCAAAAAAGTTTGCGCCGTAAGACTTGGACTTAGGTTTTGGAACTTTCCGCTCTTCAGTGTCGTAGCTCCATCCACCTTTTTTTTCTACAAAGGCAACTGCATCTTCTTTGGTACTGAAAGTTAGAACCATGTTGGACAACCAACAAATCCAAAGCTTTTCCCATCGCTCCCTGGTATCAAACTCCATTTTTCATTTCTTGGTGGTGTTCACTCCAGACTGCATGTTATTGTGAGCAGGAAGAAAGATCCTAACTTTTGTAGTTTTGATATGCTCTTCTGGAACACCAGTTGTGATATCCAGTTTTTAATCAGCTGTTGTAAGTTACGTGTCTTGAATTTGGTTCTGTGCCAACCTCCATGTGGATGTGCTCACAGCCTGGTCAGAGCCCTGGAAGTGGAAACGGCAGCTACAGCCACTGTCCTTCTCCCCAGCAACACTTGCTGCCATGTTCTGTACCATGTACTTTTATGCAGTGATTTTCCCTTTAGGAGAGTGATTTACCCTTTTGTGGGGGAGTTTCAGAGAGTTAAGATGGGTAGGGGACCAGATAAACTGGTGCATGAGGTCAAATATAGTAGAGTCAAGGCTGGAGATCAAAGGATGATCGTGAGAGTTTTGGGAAACCGGAGGACACAGGAGGGAAACAGTGACATAGAATGTGAAGGGGTAATCAGAAAGGGAAGAGCAGATGTTTACTTACTTCAAAGTTCAGAAAGTAGTTGAGGAAAGAGAGAAAAAGGATCAATAGAAGAAAATTTAAAAGATAGGTGAGAAACCTAAATAGTGAAAAAAAAAAAAAGAGAAGGAGAATGAAAAAGAAAGGAAGAGACAAAAAGCAGACTCGAGAAAGACAAGAGAAAAGAAAAAAATCCAAAAACAAAAATAACCACAAAATACAAGCTAAAATAAGACTTCTAACCAGATAGGAAAGGGATAGCCAATCAGACAAACAAAAGAGAATAAACTGGTGTTTACAGTTCTGTGATAGTGTCCATGTCAGATCCCAGAAATGTGCTGTGTACTCCAGCCACATTTGCTCGGGAATTGTGCTGGGTAGGGAGCTGACCTTGGCCTCTGGATGTGGGGCTGGGACTGCTGGTGTGTTGCTGGAGTTCTCCAGAGCCCAACTGCTGGCTCCTTGCTGCTTGTCTTGGTTACTTTTCTCTCGCTGCTGAGACAAAATACCCGACGTCCAAAAAGAAGGAAGGAGAGGTTTATTTAGTTTATAGTTTGTGGAGGTTTCAGTCAATACTTGGCTGATTCTGAGGCAGAGTGGCACATGGCAGAGGGCAAACGTTCATGGCAGCAGAACACAGCAGAAACAACCAGCAAAAGGGAGGAATGGGGCAAGCAGCCTCTTTCTACCTCCCTTACATTGTAGGCGTAGCACTCACACAATCTCCATGCCCTCCTCTTCCACAGGCTCAGGATGGAAACAAAGTAAGCACCCCGGCTCCCTTCTGAGTCACATAATAACCTTCTAAACTTCTCAAATTAACACAATAAACACCATTCCAGAAGGGTAAGGGTATATCCTTTGTACCCCAAGATGCAGAAGTGCTGAGTCACTTAGCCATCCTCTAGATTTCTCAAGTTGGCACAATGTATCAACCATACGCTGCTGCTCCCAACACTTCCACATTGCTGGTCTCACTGATCACACTGTGTGCTCTGACGAGCTGTCCTGGGTCTCATGGGTTCTGGTCAGACCCCTGGCGAAAGGCAGGTATGCGCCTATGTGCCCAGGGCCCTCCCTGTCCTGGGTCTGAGGATTCTGGTGGGTCTGCCCACCAAAGGCATGTTGGCGCCTGCCCAAGTAAATTCTATGTCTTTTATGTTTCTTCTAAACTTCACGTTTTCCTTTTTTTGGCCTACTTTGGATTTAATAGTTCATTTTCTTGTTCCTTGTGGTATAGATAAAGTCACAGTGCTTTTTTCTCTGTTGTGGTGAGCGATGTCAGCTTTTGTCTAGGGTAGTGCAAGTTTTTTGGTGCTACCACAAAGCTCTCCATTCTCTTTGGTTGTCATTAGATCCCAGACATCCAAAGTATGCTGCTTCCCTATCTATACGAGGAGCCAGTCCCTTGGACAACTCCCTGAAAACCAGGATGTTGGAAATATGTCCCACTGTTCTCTTCCCTTGCTAGGAGGGAAGGCTTGTGATTTCTTTCATAATCCCAAACTGTGTTTGATGGAGGAAGCTGATGTGGTTGAAGTGAAATGGCTGTGCTTACCAGTTTCAGTACTGAAATTCTTGACTGAGCTTTCCTGGGGTACAGCCATTTTTTTCATAAAGGCTTTTGAACTGAGTATTCTTTTTAAAAGTATTTCTTTGTGGGGAGGTTCAGGTCTTGGGCCTCCTAGTCTGTAGTCTTTCTCTTCCTGGCGTCCAGAGTTTTTATTGAGGATTTGCAATGCAGGCATGATTTATTGAGTCATTGTCTTTTCAACTGACTCAATCCCCCGCCCCCATCCTGCTCCATAAGGCGGCTGTGTCACTTGTCCAAAGCCTTAGCCCACTCTTAAATCACGTGATAGGTCTTTCTGGCATGACTGTTGCTCAGCTGAGCCATCCCCTTTAGTGTGAACTGTCTATGTGCACATTATGAGTCTCCTTGTTAGCATAGATGCAAGCGGTTGGAGAGTTTGGAAGTTACTTTCCAGATCCTGGGGACGAAGGCCAGTGAAATCTAATCACATAATGTTAAATAAGTTTTCCTAAGTATCCCTTAAAAGGTAGTACATTTGTTTTAAACACTTGGAAGAATTCTCCAGTGATGAATACAACATTATTTCTTTGAACTGTACTTTATGTGAGTATATAACTGAGACACAAAGCACTAGGTTAGAAAAATGAAATTAGTCTTCAGATTTTTAAAGTGAAAGTCATGTTCTTTTCTGAGCTTAATAGTATGTTAACTGTAAATAAAAAAAAACCCCTCACCTTTTTATCTTTTATTTCCTGCCTTTTATTGTTGTTGATGATGTCAAGATCCATGTTAAAAAGATTGAGAATAAATCCAGTCTGGGATTTTGTGTCATCTTTTCCTACAGAACACTACCTAGATCCAACCCACTGTTTTTTTTTTTTTTTTTTTTTTCAATCAACCCACTGTTGATTAGTATTTGCCTGTGTCATTTGATAATGGTTATCATTTCTCTATTTTTGCTTGTTGAAATTATTTCCAACTTATGAATACTGTGGTAAATCTATTAATTTGCTTTAGGATTTTTCCTTATTGATGTTAGAGGACTTAAAAGTTAATGTAATTATTTGTACTTCTGTCTTACCATCTTAGAATGTTCATGTTAGTAGTCAGGGCTCTTCTTTTTTTTAATTGACTCATAATTGGGTTAGAGCTCTGAAAACTTACTTTTTCCTTAGATTTTTCTCTGTCAAAAATATCAACTATCTCTTCTCATAGTTTTCTAAAGTCACTACTTTAAGTAATACAGTGCAGTACTTTACTGTTTTTTCAGTTCTTAGGAAAGATGCATAGTTACATTCATGTAAATGATTGCATTTACTTATTGGATAGAAGTTTCTCTGTATATTTTAATCCTTTTCCTTCATAAGCAGTTATTGTTTTTGTCTTGTTTTTTTTATTTCTTTGTTACTGTTGAAAAGTTGAACATTTATAACAGGGCACTGTGCTGGAAATTCTCAAGAAAATTCTTGAGAAAACTTCAAAATAAGAGAGAATAATGCTTAAGTCTGAAGAGTGCATAAATAGGTTTTAAAATTTTACCCATGAGCCTAAAATAAAATCCAGACTTTCTGGTTGTTTCCCTCCTTGCTAGGGTCCTGTATTAATAGGAAGTTCACAAGGTGGTGTTAATATTGAAGATGTTGCTGCTGAAACTCCTGATGCCATAGTTAAAGAACCTGTTGATATTGTAGAAGGCATCAAAAAGGAACAAGCTGTCCGGGTATGTTGTATTCTGAAAAATTTTTAGTTTGTAATTAGAGAATTATAATATTTAAGGAAAGACAATTAACTTTGTACAAATGATTATCAAAACTTAAAACAAATGTTTGAAATTGCAGTTTTTGGAAGTATCTATATTTGTCTTTTTCATAAGTAATTGAATATGTATCTTTAGAAAAAAATTATTTTAAAAGTGTTGCTATGCTATTACTGTATCTAGTAACATTACCAGCAGTTCCTTAAGAACATTTGTCTAGTCATTCAGAGTTTCCTATCTGTCTTGAATTATTCTTTCACAGTTTGAGTCAGGATCCATGTAAGGTCCTTCAGTACTTCTCTTTTCTGCTGTTCCCTCTTTACTGTGATTGAACCCCTGGCTTTCATAACTGAGCTCCATTCCCAAGTAGCTAGCCAGCCTGCTTGCTTGCCCACCTGACCTCCCTCCCTCCAGTTCATCTGTCCGTCCGTCCATCCGTCCATCCATCCATCCATCCATCCATCCATCCATCCATCCATCCATGCACCTAGCTAGCTAGCTGGCTGTCTCTTTATTTTAAAACAAGGGCTCACCAAATTGCTAAAATTGATTAGGGTGGCCTTAAATTGTGTGGAATAGTAAGGAGACTTTTACATCTGTATGATAGATCAGTGGTTTTATTTTGGGGGCATTTATAAACTTTTAATAAGCTCATGAATGCTATGGATTTTCCCTCAGTGTATGTACACATGCAATAAACTTTGCTTGCAGTATCACTGATTTAATGTGTTACCTTTCTTTTCCACCAGCCCTACTCCTTCTCTTCACCACCCCTCCCCCTAGTCTCCGACCCAAAACCTACATGCATTTAATGCTGTGTATTGTGCGAATTCCTTGGTAATATTTATAATGCTACTGTTGAATTAATTTTTTGGTTTGGGTATAAAGATAACTTAATATTAAGAGTTTGAACATTAAAGTTTAAATGAAATTAACCATTTGTTAGAGAGAAAAAATACCAGTATTAGTTTATGGTATTGAAGTACAGCAGAAGTAAGAATTTTGACTACCATAATGTTTCAAGGAGATGGGAAACTTTTCCTGATGAATAGTGGAGCAAATTATTTAGGCAGGTGAATGATATAAATGTTTAAAGGGGACAGAGATCTGATACATTAGATATTCATAGGAGAGTGGTGATTGGAAATTGAAATTTAGATGTGGAAGAAAATAACTGATTTACAAGAATACTTGAAAGGATAGTGTACCAAGTTTACAGCATTTTGAATGATGAGCATCAGTGATGCATAATATAGTGCTTGGCAAATTAATGTCATACTGGATTTATTAGAAGTATGTTGCAATTCTCAGGTGCTCATGTCTATGAAGGTAATGCATGATGACCTACTGAAAATCTTTCATAATGAAATGGTACTTCATTATTCTTTATTTGAAATAGATCTTAACCAAAAGTTTTATTCTTTTACCTGTTCAGCCATTTTATTTATTGGCATTTGACTCTGCAAAAATCATATTCATCCCCAAAGAATTTAAGATTTTGTATTACTGAATATCAGAAAACGTGCTGTAACGTTAGATAAAGAAAAATTTTCTATAGTGTTCCTAAGCAGTGGCAACACTGTTAGAATGAACATATTGATACATTATTCTCTGTACCAATGTTTCAGAATTGCTTTGTGGTACTTTAAAACTAATAGATGCTTTGTTCACTATAGAACTGTGAACCAGAACTTCTGGGTTTTGATCTCAATATTTTATCATTTAAAAAGTTTTACAGTTGTCCCTAATTGGGATATCTGCTCAAGACTGTAAAACTCCTGTACTGGATTAGAGGCTTGTATATTTTGGGTCTAGTACAGCACTTGGCATTTATTAAGTGCTCCATAAATTTAAAAAAATTGTTAGTAGATGTTTATGATTCATTGTGTTTATATTCAGCTTGAATGGGGAATACTTGATGACTGTATATGTTCCCATTGCCTGATAGACACTTTTTAAGTTACCTAAAAGTTGAAATACAGTAATTCGGTATTTTGGCCATTGTTTGAACCATTGAGATTGTCAATCCACCTTTTATATGCTGTTTTAAAAAATTTTAGCCTCTCTTTTCAGCTCAGCTTGGCCATAAATATTAAAGGCAAAGGGAGGCTGTGAGAGAAACACTGGACCTGTAATCGAGGTGAAGGCCCATCACGTGGTCTCTGTATCTTTCTGTCATCCGTAAATGACATAATACCTACCTTGAGGATTCTGAATAAAAACTTTTGTTTACCCATTTAGTAATAGTAATTGCTATTTCAGTGATTAATGTTTGCTTATTCTTTAAGTAATAAACTGTAAGGTTTCTTAAGTTTATGTCAGTGCTGACTAGACATAGTCAAACTACTTTTTTTTTTTTTTTTTTTTTTTGCGGTACTGGGGATTGAACTCAGGACCTTGTGCTTGCCAGGGAAGCACTTATTCCACTGAGCTATATCCCCAGCCCCTCAAACTACTTATAATAAGAGAGAAATTGTTTTCAGCTAGCACAGAAGATGGGATTTCCACCTACTATTGTGGATTCTGCTGCAGAAAACATGGTCAAGCTTTATAACCTTTTTCTGAAATATGATGCAACCATGGTAGAAATAAATCCAATGGTAGAAGATTCAGATGGAGCTGGTAAAGTATCTTCTTTTATCAAATATTGGTTATGCATTTGTGTATCATATGCTTTACTAAGAATGGTGAATTCATATGGGAAGTGTACTGATTCCTGTGTGGAAGCTTACTTTGTCATGAATTAAAGGTGAAAAAATACAAAAGAAACCCACTGAAACATTTTACACATAGACATGTAGGGATTTGAGCAGTACTGTCTAATGTGGTAACCATGGGTCACATGTGGCTATTTAAATTAAAATTATATAAAAATCTTAGAACTCAGTGCCTTAGTCACACTAGTCACATTTTAAGACACTGTATTAAATAATGTAACTGGAGCTGGGGATATAGCTCAGTGGAATAAGCGCCTGCCTAGCAAGCGCAGGGTCCTGAGTTCAATCCCCAGTACCGCCAAAAAAAAAAAAAAAAAAAAACTAAATTAATTATTATATTAATTGTAATTTTTCTCAATATTGCATATTAATTGCTTTTGCTATAATTTATCTGATTTGTTTCAAATCTCTTTAACTAATTAACTTTATTAACTTTGTGCTATTTTGTGCAAGACTTCTGATTACTTTTTATCAAATAAATTTTTGGTTGGTCATTTATATGATAGTATAAAGTTATAAATGATAACATGAGGTTATCATTTGGATTGTACATGTATAGAGAGCATTTCCCTAATTGCAGAAGGGTCTGTTGGGAAGTGCTGGGTTAAGGTATCAAGAGTGAGTAAATAGTTGTAGTTTGGGCACTGAGCTGCATGGTTCTCTAGAAGTTTCAGACTCTGGAGACATGAAGGATATTCTCAGATATTTGAGTCATTTTAGTATTTTAGTTACTTATAGAATAAGAAGATTAGCTTCTCACTGTGACTCTCCTTTTGCATATGCTTAAAAAGTAAATCAGATTTGAATCACCATGCCTCCCATGTATGTTTTTAAAAGTAGAAAATCACTTTATTGTAGTATAAGTTTTTCTTTATATCTTGTATTAACTGCTTATTGCTATAATCTAAGTAAGCATTTATAGTCTGTTTTTACTTTTATACTTCTAATTCTTGTTCCTTATTAAATAAATCATGTTTTGGTCAGTCATTTATATAATAGTGTAAAGAATGAGTAAATAAAACTGAACATAATTTAGCTTTTTTGAGGTATCAGGACCGATGTATATTTTAAATATATAATTCAGTGAAGATTTATCTGTATATTATTTTCCTGATTGTGTAGCCTAAGAGGGACCAACTAAGCTTGAAAGCAAATCTACTGAATTCTTACTTTGAAACTGAGCAAACATACTCTATTAAGGGAGGGTCTTCTACCTCTTAGTGACTATTTTTGTATATATTGAGGTTTTCTTTTCTTAGTATGCATGAATGTATGTTTAGAAGTAGTGTTTTTCTTGATTATGGACATTGTATATTTAGTATAGAAAATTTTCAGGGTGCTAAGAAGTATAGATATAAAGGAAAAAGCAAACTTCCTATAATCCCAATAGCAAAACCCTATTAAAGTTTCACCTTTTAAACCTAAAACTATATAATAGAAATTTTCATGTTAAATATTTTTCAAAAGATAATTTTAAAAGACTTGCACTTTATATTACATGTCTTTGCAGGTCTGATTTTCTTTCATTAGATTCTTAGAAATAGGGTTTTTGGGCTAAGGAGTAATACTATTTTTCATACATGTTTCCATGGTCAGAGTGGTAACATTTTGAGATAGATTATGTCAAGAAGTTTGCTCCCATCTATCCCGTTTCTCTCCCTCCCCATTCCTCTTCTTGTCTCCCCTTGCATTCTCCTGTCCTTCACATACAGAGTGTCTGTCCTATTGTATAGTTTGCCAAAAGTGTTATCTTGGATTTAATCTCCATCAAACTGATAATGAAGAGATATTACTTGTTTTATTCTTTAGTTCTTTGATAACTAGTGATGTTGAGAGTTTTTCATTATTTATTGAGCATGCTTTTCTTCTGCAAATTTTCTGTTGTACTTTGCCACTTTTATCTGTTTCTAGTGGCCGCTATAACAAATTGCTGTAGAGTTAGGTGACGTGAAACAACAGAAATTTACTTTCTTAACTAGAGGCCAGAAGTCCAAAGTCAGTAGCATATGAATTCTAAGTGTAGCGGGGCTCCATTCACACAGGTGGCTCTAGCGAAGAATCCGTCCTCTGCTTCTGTTGGCATTCCTCAGCCTGTGCTCACCTCATTTTAATCGCTGGCTGTGTGGATGCCTTATCTCTTCCCCTCTGTATGTATCTAGTCTCCCTCCGCCTGCCTCCCTGCCTGCCTGCCTGTTTCTCTGTCTCTGTCTGTTTCTTTCTTTCCCTCCCCTCAGTACTGGAAGTTAAGCCTAGAGCTTCTATACTGAGATACATCTCCAGCTCTTTTATTGATTGATTGTTTCAGGGTCTTGCTAAGTTACCCAGGCTGGACTGGACTTTGTGATCTGGAGGCCTTAGCCTCCCAGAATTCTGGGACTGTACCCCCTCACCAAGCTTACCTCGCTTACAAGGACACTTGTGATGTTATTTAGGACTAGATAGTTAGCCATAATCTCTTCATCTCAAAATCTTTGATCACATCTGCGAAATTTTACCTTAAAAAATAACATTCACAGAAACTATGGATTAGGACCTCTTAACTTTGGGTGGTCATTGTTTAGCTCACTATGGTATAACAGAGAAGGATGAGTAGTTTTTCTTATTAATTTGATGGAGGCTTTCTGTAATTTTAAATTTAATTTATTTAAATGATTCAGAAATTAAAACTAACTTGATGGAGGTTTTCTGTACTTTTAAATTTAATTTATTTAAATGATTCGGAAATTAAAACTTTGTAACAAGGTAGTTCTTCCATCTTATTTCTTTACTCTGAAGTTTTGTTTTCTCTCCATGCTCATTTACTTTTACTCTTTCAGTCCTTAGTTTTCAGTTTTGTGTTTGTTTTTAGAAAAAAATTAAAAATACTAGAAAGTGTTTATTTTATAAGTGAAACAAATTAGAAAATATGTTCTTAATTTCCTCCTGACAGAAAAGATTTCAAACTCTATACATTTTGCATCTTGTTTTATTCACCTAAGAATATGTCCTGGTGATTTCTCCATATGTGTGGGCTTATTATATATTAAGGATATTAATTTTCTTATCTGAATTTGACATGAATACTTTTCTGAATTTATCCTTTGTTTAATTTTGTTGGTTGATTTTTGGGGGAACATATTAAAACTTTGTTTTTGCATGTAGTGAAACCTCATTTTGACTTTCATTACTTTTATGCTCAGAGAGTTTTCTTTCTGTCTCAAGATTAGTAACTATTCATCTGCAATGTATTCTATTTTTTATTGTTTCATAATTTTTACTTTTAAATCTTTAATCAATCAAGATTTTATTTTGGCTTCTTTTTTCCCCCAAGACTCTGTTCTATAACCATTAAATACAGTGTCCCTTTCCTTTCCTTTCTCTCCCCTTATCTTTCTTTGTGATACTGGGAATGAACGCAGGAAGTACTGAGTTGCATTCTCACCTCCTACTATCTATATTTTGAGACAGGGTCTTGCTAAGTTGCCCAGACTGGTCTCAGAGTGTTATTGTTCTGCTTTAGTCTCCTGTGTGGCTGGGATTACTGGTGTGAGTCACCTGGTACTCAAATATGTGATTCTCTAGATCTGATTGTTTTTCTTCAATGATTTCCTTCTTTAAAAGGAAATCCTGCCATTTTTGGATGAACTTTTAGATACATGACTAAAAATGTTGGAGTCATAGAAACACAGTTAGAAGGGGATGTTACTAGGATTGAGGGAGAGGAAAAGTTTGGAGATGCTGGTCAAAGACTACACACTTCCAGTTGTTAGTTGAGTAAGTATGGAGACCCATTTAATATGCAAGATGAGTAGTTAATACTGTATTGAAATTTGCTTAGCTTGTAGATCTTAAATACTGTCACAACACATAAAAAAGTTAACTATGTGAGGTGATGAGTATGTTGATTAGCTTCATTAAAAGATTGTTTCACAATGTATGTCTGTATCAAAATAATTTAAGTGCATGCCTTAATATACAATTTTTATTTGTCAGTTTGTCCATAAGACTGGAAAAGATAAATGAAAACTCACCAAAACCAACCAAATGAAAAGCTATTTTTAAGAGGGATGGTTCTTACCTGTTTAAACAAATAAATTAGGTCCTTTTAGTTTCTTTTGAGAAGTGCAGTGAGAAGCGCACAAAAGCAAGTGACCCTCAGTTAAGGAACATGCACCAAAGTTCTCCTGTGAACATGTTCACATGCACAAACCTGAAATCTTTAGTTCTGCTACTGATTCTTAGATGTGAAAGTATTAGCACCCTGTGTCAGTCCATTTTTGGTTGCTGTAACAAAATAACTGTAACAAATAACTAATATAGACAAGTGGTTTATGTAGTTCACAGTTTAAAGATTAAAAGTCCAAGATTGGGTAGCCCTTTCTGTTTGTCTTCTAATGAGAGTCTCATGGCAGATGGCATCACAGTGGTATAATGTGTTTGGGAGATATCACATAGCAAGACAGGAAACCAGAGGGATTCAGGGGCTAGACTTACCCTTTTTATTACAACTTGAACTCCCAGTGTCCCGTGAGAGTGATGTTAATCCCTTCAGAGGTTGGCAACTCCAGTGAACTAATTTCCTTAGACTAGGCCCTACTGCTTAAAGATTTTACCATTTCCTCACCTCTGTCATGCTGGGAGCCAACCCTCCAGTGTATAAACCTTTGGGAAACACATTCAAACCACACCCAAACCATAAAACGTCTATTGCTAAGTAAACTATACAATTTTGATATTTCAAAATAAATCATGCTAAAGTTTTATTGAAATGGAATTAATCCTCTAAACTAGTTGAGAAAATTAACATTTGTGGCAATAGTTTTAAAGCTAGAAACATTTTTCCTCTTACATATTCATTTATATGCTTAAATGATACTTATTTTCTTTCTGTAGATACATTTGTTAGACTTATTTCTAGAGCCGTATTTTGGTTACTGTTTGAAAAGGATCCTTTATGCTATTTTCTGATGTAGAGTGACTTGATTTTAATCATCATTTGTATGTTTTAATTCTGTTCTAATTTATTGTTGTTTCTATTTCCTTACTCTTAAAAATATTTTGCGCCGGGGGTGTAGCTCACTGTTAAGAGTATTTGTCTGGCCTGTACAGGGCCCTAGGTTTGATCCTAAGCCCTGTTAAAAAAATGAGACGCTCTATTCCATTTGAGCTTCTCTCCCATGTTTTGGCTTATCTCCATTTTCTTCTTTCACAGCTTCGAATTTTGCCTCACAGTTATGCATTCTGACTATACTTTGGTCTCCGAAGGTAAACATTTTCAACAGTATTTGCTGTGCTTCTGTTGACTGGTGTATATTTTTCTCTGACCATTTAACAGAAGCACAGCAAATACTGTGTGCCAGGCACTGTTATGAGCGCTTCAAAAATATGAACCTCTTTAGTTCATCAAATATTTGTAACAGCCCTACTACCCTTATTTTATAAATCAGGAAACTGAATTACAAAGTTTCAGTGACTTGCTGACAGACACGTGGTGGAGACGGGCTGTGAACCCAAAAGCAATCGGCCCTGGAACAGTGCTCTTAACTGTAACACAGTTCTGAGCCGCTTTGGTGGGAAGTAGGACTGTTATGGTAGGAAGAGATCGTAGTACAGGTGATTGTTTAGGAAGCTGTAGTCCAAGCAGAAGGTAACAAAGGCAGTGAAAAGTGAAAAAAATGGATGAGCCCGCAGTCACGTAGGGACAGATGAGTCCATATGTAGGCTCCGTTTTCCAAGGAAAACTTTTATCAGTTTTACCAGAGTAAACATTGTAGGTCGGTAGGTTTCTTTTCTGAGGTACATTTTTGGTGTCAAGAGTAGTAATTTTAAAAATGTAAATATGTCTTCTTTTGTACTAAGTTGCCATATGACAAGATGAAATACAAATTTGAGGAAATTTCCTTTTCTTAAAATAGTAGTTTAAGGGCATTTTGAGTAACTAAATTTAGAATTATTTCTGGAGTGTGCAGCTTTTCAGGAGCATATTTATTATGTAGAATGAAGTATATCTCAATTTATACTGGTTTAGTAGATTTAGTAATTGAAAGATGGAGATTTACAGACTCTTATTTCCTAGCAATGCTCTAAAAACACTAATGCAAAAATTATATCATTGAATAGAATTACTTAAATAGCTTATCATACCATTGCTATCACTGGGCCCTCAGTGATTGTTCCTCTTCCCTACCAGAATTTTAACTGAAATGGATTGACAACCAAAATACAGAATTAATCTATTTACTCATATACTAAACTACAACAGGGTACTTGTTTGAGAGACAGAGTCTGTCCAGGAATAGTGTTTGGAAATAATGTGCTCCTCGTGACAGAGCTGAATCACGTGTATGCGGTTTTACAGTATCTGGATTTACCGGGCAGATGATTTACTTTCCCTCCTCCAAAAAGAAGTGAGTATAAAGAGGTGATAAGAGGCCAGATGTTATGCTAAGTAAGTATGTAAGGGAAACAGCAGGAATGGGGAAGGTTGGATCTCCTCAATATTTCTCAATGTTTTCTTGATCCACTGATAGCAACTGTGTAGTCTGTTTTGTATCTCAGTGGACTTGGAGCTCTTACGGGAGATGTTAACTCTGGGTCCATTCCATTCTGACTTTAAAGCCACCACTCTGAATTCCAACCACAATTCCTCTGACAGTCTCCTGGAAGCACTTGTAGACAGCTTAGGTGTTTGCTCTCCCAAGCTTCTAGTGGGTCAAAACAGTATGGAAGTATCCACTGGAGCAAATTTATTCTTTTCTCTAACACTGCATTGTGGCCAGTCATGTTATCCAATGGAATATTTGAGGTTCTGTAGAGAGATTAAATTTTAGCAGTAAAATATTCTTAATACTCTAGTAATAAACTATTAAAGACAAAAACCCCTGGAATTTGAAGCCCAAATGTGATGAAGTCTAAAGGACATTGAGAACTATAGCCCCAGGTTAGATTATTTTCTTTTGAGTTAGAAGTCCAGAAAGTTACTGTTCTTTTTATTATTTGAGTATTAGCTAGAGAGGTGGGTTTAAATTTGAGAGTCTTCCCATCATGGCAGTTTGGACTGTCTCATACAGGGAGGGGTAGAGTTTATTTGTTTGAATTTGAATTATAGTTTTATGAAATGAGTTATAGTCCATTTTTAAGCCACTTAAGGCAGTTTATGTGCTTCAATTTTAAGAGCATAAAATGTCAATGTATACAAGTTCCTCAGGTACGACATTTGAAAAAACAAAGCAAAACGAAAACCCAAACCTAGCCATTTATCAAGACCAGCTATCCTGGGCATAATTATGTTTCAGGAACTTTATACTTGGTTTCATCAGAGTTCATAGCAGGTGTGTTGTGCTTTCTGAGGGTGACTCCTTATCAGGGACTTCCGATGTGACTCTACATCAGAAGTGGTCATTTTTAGTTGCATGAGGTAAATGTAAAATACCCAAGGATTTTGTAGGAGTAGATCATTTTGCCATTCGTAGGGAAAAGTAAAAGGTTAAGAATTGTCAGTGTAGTTTCCTATCTACAGCACTAATATGATGGATTAAGTTTTGTTGAATTAAATCATAGAGCTTACTGTGAGTGTGGGTTTTTCCCCTTAATTTTTTGTTTTAATACAGAAATAAAATAGTACAAGGAACTGGTGATATATACTTCACTCAGCATTGCCAACTTTTTACATTTTACCTGATTTGTTTGATCCTTCTCTTTTCTGCTCGTGTGTGTGTGTGTGTGTGTGTGTCTGTGTCTGTGTGTCTGTGTGTCTGTGTGTCTGTGTAAAATATGTGTATTTTTGGAACCATATGAGAGTAATTGGTAGCTGAGTGTAGTGGTGCATGCCTTAATCCCAGAACTTGTGAGGCTGAGGCTGGAGGATTGCTGTGAGTTCAGGGCCAGCCTGGACTGCATACTGAAACCCTGTCTCAAAAAGCCAAAAAAAAGAGTAATTGGAGATGTTGTTCTCCCTCACTCCTAAATATTTCATTCTCTAAAAACAAGAACATTTTCTTATATAACCTGAATACATTTATCAAAACCAGAAAATGTAGTATTACAAAATATTGTTATCTAGTCCACAGTACACACTCAAATGTGTTTATATTTTTAAAATACTAAAAATTTTAGACGTGTAACAGAATTTTTTCTAGTAGCACTCAGGTGCCAATAGTAATCTCCAGTTGCAACCTCCGTAAATGCCTCCAGACATTGTGAGATGCCCTTATGGCAGTAAATTACCCAATTTGGGAATCAATGCTGTAGTCCAGGTTTCCATATTGTGATGAACTCATGCCTTGCAGCCATATTTATGTGCAGGAACTACAAGGAGGTAGTGAGATTAGCAGGGATAGGATACTGAAAAATGTACTCAGAGACACAGCCATAATAAAAACCATTTGGGTCCAGGTAGAAGCTGATGCAGTGGCTACAAAAGAATGCCAGGAGTAAAGGCTTGATTCAAGGCTTTTAAGCACGTGGGTTGGTAGTTAATTATTCTAGGCTTTCTGGGCCACATATGATCTTTGGTTTTATTGCTTATTTTTGTATTTATTTTTCTTTTTCACAGCTCTTTAAAAATGTAGAATCCATTCTTAACTCACAGGCCATAATAAAAAACAGGCACAGGTCAAACCTGGCCCCTGGGCTAGTTTGCTGATTCTTTTAAATAAATAAATCTTTCCAGAGTTCTACTGTTTAGGAAGCAAAGAGTAAGGAGGAGGTGGAGTTAAATGATTTTTTTTTTTAAGGTGGAGAAATAGTATTTTTGTAAGTCGTAGGATTTGCAACTCAGACAGAATTTTCTCCCCTAGAAAAAAGCAGGGGGAGGGAATTTGTAATGTAGCAAAGACAGAATTGTTGCAGCAGTGTCCTGGAGTGGTGTGAAAGAATGGGACTCAGGATTACTTAGCTAGAAATATGGACAGTTAGTTCTTGGAAAGTTTAACAATGTTTTTTTCAGTTTTTATTTTTTATTAGTAATACATGTTTGCAGCAGTGCTTAATGATTACATTCCTTTTGGGGAGTTGGTACATGTATGTAACACATTCTCAATTCTTTTTTTATTCCACCATGCCCAGCTTCCAGTTAGAGTTTTTTTTGAGAAATCTCCATATATTTCCAGCAACAGCATAGAAGGGTTTCTTCTTCCCTGCAGTCCTTCCAGTGTTTGTCATTTGATTTCTTCATGGTAGCCATTCTTTCTGGAGTAGGATGGAATGTCAATGTTGTTTTAATTTGCATTTCTCTAATGGCCAGCAGTATTGGACATTCTTTGTGTACCTATTTGGCCACTTGTGTTTCTGAGAAGTGTCTATCATTCATTCCACTTGCCTATTTTTTTGATGGACTTCTACTTTGGTGGGTCTGTTTTTCTTGAGTTTTTTTTTTTTGTATATTATAGTTACTAGTCCTGTTCTACCTTCCAGCAGATTTTTTTCTGCTTTATAATTCATGTCTTTGATCCATTTTGATTTCAGTTTAGCACATGGGGAGAGATTCACTCTTCAGGGTGTTGATAGTCAATTTTCCTTGCACCATTTATTTAAGAGGCTGTCTTTCCCTCAGTGTATGTTTTTGGCCCCTTTATCAAAGATCAGATGGCTGAATGTGCCTCAGATTGTTTTTGCATCCTCCGTTCTGTTCCATTGATCCACATACCTGTTTTTGTGCCAGTACTATGCCTTTTTAAAATCACTGTAATTTTGTAATATAACTTGAAATCCAGGATTGTGATGCCTCCTGCTTTGTTCTTATCCAGGATTGCTTTTGCTCTTCTGGGTCTCTTGGTTTTATATGAATTTGAGTAGTGATGTTGGTGTTTTGATTCAGATTGCATTAAATCTCTGTCAGTTTTGGAAGTTGGGCCATTTTGACAATATTGGACAGTTTTAGAGTAGTTCTCATTGTAGAGGTCTTTTACTTCTTTTGTTAGGGTAATTCCTAAGTATTTAATTTCTCTTGATGCTTTTGTGAATTATATTATTTTCTTAATGTCTTTTTCAGTGAGTTCGTCTTTGCTGTACAGGAACATTATTCATTGATTTTTGCCTGTTGATTTTGTATCCTGCTATATTGTTGACTTTGATTATTAATTTTAAGAGTCTTTTGGTGACATTTTTGGGTCTTCTATGTGGAATATAGTATTATTTGCAAATAATAATTTGACTTATTTCCTATACAAATAGCTTTTATTTCTTTCTCCTGTCTGATTGTTCTGGCTAATGTTTCAGTTACTGTATTGAGCAGGCATGGTGGTCTTTGAAGTGATTTTGTTTCTTTGTGTTCTTGTTCTTTATCTAGTACCTAGTATGGATATAGAAACTAACTTTGGAGCATTTTAAATTCTTCAACTATTCTTTATAAAGCAAGTTTGTATTGTGAACATGAGTTGAAATACTTTCAGAATTAAAATGTTTTTCTCCTAAAAGATGATTTTCTCCTAAAAGAAAGACTTCTTGACATTAAGATCACTTTCTTTGCTTCCCTTCAAAGTGCTTTGTATGGATGCAAAGATCAATTTTGATTCAAATTCAGCCTATCGCCAAAAGAAAATCTTTGATCTTCAAGACTGGACCCAAGAAGATGAAAGGGACAGAGAAGCAGCTAAGGCAGATCTCAACTATATTGGCCTTGATGGAAATATAGGCTGTCTAGGTACCATATGTTTTTATGTTAGAGTTAGTTTACTAAGCTTAATTTATTTTCTCTGTTTGTTGATTGTACAAACCATTTTTCCTTCTTCGTAGTAAATGGTGCTGGTTTGGCTATGGCCACAATGGATATAATAAAACTTCATGGAGGGACACCAGCCAACTTCCTTGATGTTGGTGGTGGTGCCACAGTTCATCAAGTAACAGAAGCATTTAAGCTTATCACTTCAGATAAAAAGGTAAGATAGGGTTTGTGCTTTTGAATTGTAATTGTGAGGAGTAAATATTTGTGCATGTTGTCATTATGCTAGTTGAGGATTAAATTCAAAAGAACTCCGTAGTTTGGAAGGAGGAGTTGAAGTCCATGCAGTAAAAGTTAACTAGAAAGCTTTTTACAAAATTGACTAGTTATCTTTGTGATTTATGAAGTAAGGTGAAGAAATAGTAGATGGTAGTAGATCATACTATGCATAGTGATGATTATAACCATTCATACGGAATAAAATTCCTGGGGATACTAGTTTACCACAGAAACATGGGAATCAAAACAAATATGAAACTACACAGAGGAAAGTAAAAAACCACCTTTGAGTCTGTCCAGGGATAGCTTTTATTCTTGAAGACTTGTCATTGGGTATATGTGTATGCACACAATACATTTTAGAAACTGCATTGCTAAGGTATAAGTCACGTGCTGCACAGTTCATTCATGTGTATCTTTTAATAGAAGTATTTTGAATCTTTATACTACTATATCTTGAACACTGTTTGCAATTTGCTATAATACTCATTTTGATGTTTGCATAAATTATTTTACAATTATGCTATAATTTATAACTATCATTTATAAATGTGATTATCAGAATACATGAATTATGTGATTATCAGAAAGCATCAGAACCTAAAAGACATGCACTGTATAGAAGTGTCACAGTGAAGCCCATTAATTTTTATAATTAATATGTGCTTATAATCATCATAGTAAATGTACATATATATTATTACTCACCAGGCATATGTAAAGGAGTGTACCTGTTACGAGGTTGGTGTTTGGTAATGCTTATAGAAAAGTTAAATAATTGCCTCTGTGGAACTAATCTTAATTTAGACTGAAAATTCCTCATTGGTAGATGCTTAATAGGTTATATATAAATAATTATTATTGATATTGTTGGCAGTATCCATTGTGGTGTTATAGACATGCTTAAAAATTTTTTCACTACAGGGGCTGGAGACATAGCTCAGTGACATAAGTGCTGACCTAGCAAGTGCAAGGTCCTGAGTTGGATCCCTGGTACCGCAAAAAAAATTTTTTTTTGCTGCATTTTCTCTTTGATCCTATGGCATTGATGGTGAACCTTTTAGAGCTTTCAGAGGTCCCACTTGCCTGCAGTGGCATGTGCACTATAGGTTTGCTACCACTATCCTATAAGGTTATTTACCATAGTCATTAATTTTACAATGAAGATTCAACTAAAATGAGATGTAAAATGTACTTTGTTTTATATGATGTCATGCTGCAGAGGCAAAATAGAGGAATAGGTAATTTTGAATGAATTTGTTAAGTTTAGGTTGTGGTGACTACTATCTAGCATACACATGGTTGTGAAGATATTATATTTCCTACACGGGTTGGGGACACAGTTGAGAGCCCTCAGTTTACAGAGAAGTCCCGGGAATTGGTGAGGTGGCCCATTAAAGTGAGATGAAGAAACTAAAAGTGCAACATGGCCCCCCAGTGCTGAGGGTTGAAGAAAAACAGAAGAGCCATTGAAAGAGGGGCAGACAGCCAGAGAGGAGCAGACTGGGAAAAAGGTGGTGATACTGAAGTCCACGGAAAAGAGTTTTGAGAAGCAGGTGATAGGTGACAATGCCAGATGCTGTACTAGTGATCAAGCTGAGTAAGGACCAAAAGAGGAGATAGGAAACCTTAGTAAAAGCAGTAGAGGAGGGGTACAGACACTACAATGTAAAGGATTAAGTTGTGATTGGGAATTGAGGGAATGGAGACCTCCAGGAGAGACTACTCTTCCAAAATGTTTTTTACAAAAGCATAGGAAAACATAGATTGCCATTTGAAGGTTTATAGGGTTGAGGAAAGTGTTATGATATGCTTCCTTGTTGGTTTAGAGAAGGAAGATGGTATCTAGTTAGAGGAGAAAAGATTTGAGAGTATGGTTAAAGAGGTAAAGACCCAGAAGAGATACAGTAATGAGGTGGAGAAATAGTAATTAGTGGTCCCATTAGCTTTGGAGGGAAGATTACTCCTTTTTTGAGTTGTTAGTGTAGAAAGGAAGATCATATGCTAAAAACTTAGAGTTGAGTGGGACAGGAGGCTTACAGAGCAAGTTAAAATATGAGGCAGACTGCTACAGAGAGGATTGTTCTACTTCTCAGCTTATGCTAATGTTTTAGGGCTTTCTTTTTTAACTTTTTACTACTTTTCCTTAATGATGGGTTGGCTAAAATGTGGCTAGAGTAATTCAAAGATGAATTGTTTGAACTGGGATGGTAGAGGGACAGACATGGCAAAATTGAGCAGCAAGTGACTTTAGGATGCTGGCTCTTTAGGGAAGGAAGACTAGTTGAAAGCTGATAGACTGAGATATTAGAAAAGGACTGAGAGACTGTTAAGAAGCTTTTTAAAAAGTCTGGGTTTGATAGAGTTAGAGGTAAAAGGCACTAAAGGCAAAAGGGGAAGAAATTGAACTGAATGAGATTTATAAACTCGATATTCTGGAGACATTTCTCCTGGTGAAGTGTTAAGATTTATCCTTGGTAATAATTAAAATGGACTGAGGTAAAAGTGGCTTGGTAAGGATCCAATAACTTTAAGGAGTATTGGATGATGCATTTTGGTGAATATTGACGCCATCTGAAATAAAGGGACAAGGACAGTGGTAAGAGTTAAGGTCCACAATGTGTTTGAAGCCACTATGAATGCTATAGCTTCATTTATTGAAGGTCCAGAAATAATAGTGGTGAAGGAAAGGGATATGTAGGATAGCTTACTATGTCTCAACTCTTTTCATCTCATGGCATTCACAAAAAATGTTTCAGTGGGCCTAGGATATAGATGGAGAAGGTTGCTTATAGTCAGACACCATTGGCCCAAAGGCTACCACTGTCCTAGATGCTTCCTAACTGCCTTGAGGGTTAAGGAGAAACAGTATTTGAGAGTATCTTTAGCACATCTATGTCTTACTATTTGAAAAGCTCTGATGTAGTTGATGAGCTAAGATTCCTTTTAAAAATTCATTTTGGGGGATGAGGAAGGACAGAAGGAACACTGACTCAGAACTGTCAGTGTGCTGGTGGTGGTGAAGAGGCCCTGAAGTGAAGAGGTAAACTGTGCCTACAAAGGGGCAGACAGAAGCGGAGGGATTCTGAGGAGGGTTTGTGTCAAATATTGGCTGCATTGATGGGGACAGATGAAGAGATGGTAGATAGTGAACACTAATTGAGATCTTACTATTGATGATTGGCTGTGTTTAATAGGAAAAAGTCAGTAGAATTAGGAAGTCTTGTTCTTATGGATAGAGTAGAAAAGTGAACAGGAACAAGGTATTGACATTATCCTAGGAAATGGTAGTTTGTTCTGATGGACATTGGGCTAAGCTAGAAGAAGGTAAGGTTATTTGGTCTGATAATGTTTCCATAGAATTAGTTTTTAAAAGACACATCTTAATTTGGGGGGATGGACAATACTCATTCCTTTAAAATTTTAATCTACAAAAAATGCTTTATTGACAGGTACTGGCTATTCTGGTCAATATTTTTGGAGGAATCATGCGATGTGATGTTATTGCACAGGGTATAGTCATGGCAGTGAAAGACTTAGAAATTAAAATACCTGTTGTGGTACGGTTACAAGGTGAGTGGTAAGGTATCTTACAGCTATTTCTCATTGCTCAAAAGTTCATAAGTCCAAGGAGTTTAACTCATTTAAGACATAGTTTACACATAGATGTGTCTTTTAAGTAGAAGTATTATATAATATAAAATTTTTTTCTATGTGTTAATTGGCCATTTGACTTTCCTTTTTTTAATGATTTAATCGGTACATTTTATGTATATATATATATATATATATATATCACATTCATCATAGAGAATTTATATCTGTACATGATATAAATTGATTCCTTTTATTTCCCATTCCCCTACCCTCCACTCAACTGCTCCCCGACTCACCATTTACAAAAGCTTTGTTTCCATTTTTGCGTTCTTTTCTCCCTTTAAGAAAATTTCCTTTCTTTTTGTCTCCACTTCCATGTCTCCTTCCCAATTTGAACATTTTCTCCCTATTTCACAGTACCTGTTAATACATTTTGGCCTTATTTATACTTCGCTTTCTCACACCAGAGAAACAATGTGGTATTTCCACATGTGTGTCCGATTTATTTCACTTAAGAGTATAGTCTCAGGGTGCATCCACTTAGCTAGAAATGTCTCAAGCTTATCTTTTTTAATGGCAGATTAGTTCTCCATTGTATAAAAAACCATATCTTCTTTATCCATTCAGCAGTTGATTAACATTTGGGCTATTTCCAAGTTTGGGCTATTACAAACTATGCTGCTATAAACATGGATGTATATATGTTGCTGTGGTGTGATGTTTTTAATTCTTTTGGGAAGATACCAAGAACAGGAATAGCTGGGTCAAGTGGAACCTCTAGTTCTAGTTTTTGAGTCCTAGTTTTTTAGACGGGTTGTACCAGTCTACACTCCAACCAACAGTGAAGAAGGGTTCCTTTTTCCACACAGCCCCACCAGCATTTGTTATTGATTGATTTAATAGCCATTCTTTTTGGAATGAGATGGAATTGCAATGTTGTTTTAATTTTCATTTCTTGAATGACCAATGATGTTGAACCTTTTTTTTATATATGTATTTGCTGTTTGTGTTTCTTCATCAGAGAAATGTATGTTCATTTCAGATGCCCATTTTTGTATTGGGTCTTTAAATTTGGGGGCTCTGATTTTTTTGAGTTCTTTATATTCTAGATAATAGTCTTTTGTCTGAGGAATAGCTGGTAAAATTTTTTTCCCACACTGTGGGTTGACTCTTCACTCTGTTGGTGGTTCCTCTTGCTGTGCAAAAAGTTTTTAATAAGATGAGATCCCAGTTCTTTTTCTGTGATAGTTCTTCTGTGAATGGAATTTTGCTCATAGTCTTTGCCTCCATCATTGACTTCAAGAGTCATTCATTTTTCTAGCAGATTTAGTGTTTGTTTTAATATTTAGATCTTTGATCCATTTCAAATTTAGTTTAAGCATGATGAAAAATATGTCTAATTTTAATCTTTGGTATGTGCAGAGCCAGTGTTTCCAGCACCATTTATTAAAGAGGCTATCTTTCTTCCAGTGAATGTGTTTAGCACCTTTGTCAAAGATAAGGTGGCTAAGTATGTCTGGAGTTGTTTCTGCGTCTTCTAATCTGTTCCATTGATCTTTGGGTCTTTTTTTGCCATTACCTGGCTCTTTTTATCATAGTAGCTTTGAAGTGTAATTTGCTCAGAGAATGCAATGCCCCTTGCCTTACTTTGTTGCTCAGAATTGTCTTTACTCTTTTGGTCTCTTCTGGTTCCAAATTAAGTTTAGGATTGCTTTCTCTAATTCTTTGAAATATGCTGTTGGAATTTTGATCAGAATTACATTAAATCTGTATAGCAATTTTGGAAACATGCTTGTTATCTCTGTGTTTGTTTTTCCTGTCAAAGAGCTAGAGGTATCTTTCCATTTTCTCATACCCTCTTCAATCGCCTTTTTCAGAGTATTGTAGTTTTCAATGTAGAGGTATTTTACTTTCTTAGTTAGATTGATTCCTAGTTATTTCATATTTTGGGATGCTATTATGAAAGGGATTGTTTCCCTGATTTCTTTCTCAGCAAATTTGTTATATGTGTACAGCAAGGCTATTGATTTTTTGAGTATTGACTGTGTATTGAGGTACACTGCTGAATTGTGCACACTGTTACCTCTTTCTAGAATATCTTTCAGAACACTTTATAGAGCTGGCTTGATGTTCATGAATATCCTCAGGTGTCCTTTATCATGGAAATACCTTGTTTCCCCATCAGTTTTGAAACAGTTTTGCAGGGTACATCAATTTGGGTTGGAAGTTGTTATCTTTTTGGGCTTGAAATACTTTATTCCAAGTTCTCTTTGACTTTGAGGGTTTGTGTTGAGAAGTCAGCTGTGATTCTGATGGGTTTTCCTTTATAGATGATTTGTTTCTTTTCTCTAACAACTTTTAATATTCTGTTCTTATGAATTTCTGGACTCTTGACTATTATATTGCCTTGCTGTAGATTTTTTTCTTTCTTTAATGATGGCTACTAAAAGTTCTATATGCCTTTGCTCTCAATGTGTCAAAGTTTTTTCCTGGCTAGAGAAGTTTTCTGCCATAATGTCTGTGAACATATCATTTGTGCCATCTCATCACATAGCAGCTGCTGGATTGATTTTTCTTCTTTGCTAGTTTTAAGAAATCTTTCATGATCGCCTGTTCTGTATATTTGAGATTCTGGCCTCACATTGGTTTATTCTGCTGTGGATAGTTTCAATGGAATTTTTAATCTCCTGGATATCTACTGTTCTGTGGATTCCATTTCTTTCCTATGTTGGGCATTCATGGTTGCCATCATTTTCCTAAGCTCATCTCTTTTCTATCTGTATCTGCTTTAGAGTCACTAAGTATATTTTTCACTGTGGTCATCATCTCTCTAATTACCTGTGAAATCATTTCTGATTTGATTTTTTTCTAGAGCCTAACTCATTTGCTTTGTTGTTACCACCTCAGAGAGGCCAAATGGGTAGCTTTTGGATTGTCCCACCTCATTGTGCCCTGAGTTTGCCTTTGGTGAACTGAATGTTTGGGATTACATTTTGTTTAAGTTTTTTTTTTTAGTTTAATTCTTGGGTTGATGCTTGTGAATTGCCTATGGTGGGTAGCTTTATTGCTTTAGAGCCTTTGGGAAATGACTACTTCTGAAAGGTATCTTTCAGGTGTAGTTGGCTTTGGGTTTTGAGTCTCTTGCAAGATCTCCCTTCTTCCATTTATTGGGGATGAGAAGTTGCTGCCTGCTTGGCCCAGCTCCTTGTTCCTTGGCACTGGCCCACAGTATTTTCTATGACTCTTAGGTAATATCAGTCTTGCTAAACTAGGAAGAACAGCTGTTCAGAACAATTATGTCACTTTGGCTAAAGTTGTACAATCAGCAATAACAGTAGCATCAAGCACAGCTTAGAAAATGACAAGCTGAGTTAACCATTAATTTGCCACCTTGTGGTTATATAACAAATTCTAAAACAAACCAGAAAATTTTATGCAGTAAATAAGCCCTCAGTATGCAAATTTTACCTTCAGGTGAGAAAATTTAAAGCAAGTAAGGAAAAAAAAATAGAGAAATAGCAGGAGGAGGAAGAGATTAGAAGCAAGGCTGGAGGACAAAGCAGGAACATGCAAACTTTGGGAAACTGGTTGCAAAGACATGATGGTAAGAGAAAGGAAATAAAAGGAAGGACAGAACAACCACAAAAAAACTAGAAACCATATAAAATTTATATAAAAACAAGATCAAACAGTATAAAAAACCCTACCCCCCTAAAAAGACAAAAATAAAAGGGGGGTGGGAGAGAAAAAGAGAAAGTCCACTTTTAAGGTGTGTCTGTGCTGTCACTGGTAGACGACTTGAGGAAACAGAGTCCAGATCTGTGTTGATTTATCCCAGCAAGCCAGCAGTAGCTTTATGGTGGAGTAGTAGATAATCTCAGAAGCCTGCACCTTTATTTCCACTGAAGTTTGGGCTTGTTTCTGGCTGTGAGCCATTCAACCTGTACCAGCCAGCGTATCTTTTCTTGGCTTGAATTCATCTGGGAGCTGCTGGATGGACCAGCAGTTGTTCTGAGTTCCAAGCTCAGTTGGCCCCTCTGTAAGATGGCTCTTGGCCAATCACCCTTTCCCACCGAAAGGCTGAATCTGCACCAGTCACCAGTCTCTCAGTCCACAGAGTCCACTGTATCTTTCCGTGGAGACCTCTGGGCATTGCCAGCAGTCACCCTGCGTCAGCAGGTATGAATCGCTTCTCTCATGCAGTGAGTCCTGATTCAGGGAGAAGATTCTCTCTGCCACCTCCTCTTTCTTTGTTGAAGTTTCTTTTTGCTCTTACTGTGGGCTTCAATTCTCCCTAGATCCAGGGGACCCATTTCCCTCCTTCTCTTCCTTGTGTTGCTATCTATATTCTAGTATCCAGACACCAAATCTCTGACAGGCTGTTTTTCTGGTGCTTACAGAAGTCCTCTGAGTAATACGAAATTTTAAAACTGTTTTTTTCTTTCTAAATTACCAAATTGGGGCAAGAATGTCCATAATTTTGCTTGGTATAATTTGATACATTTTTTATCTTTTTGTGATTTATATGTAATTCTGACTTGCCTTACTTACCATGGAAATGGTAAGGTGAAATATTTTACAAGGTAATGTCAGGCTTTGTAGTATTTTCTTTGGTTCAAAAGTGTTAATGTTAAATGATAGAAGTACTCCTATGTTGAAGTGTCATATTAGTACCATGTTGTGGCAAAGATTTGAAGTACTTTTTATGTGTATATATATAAAATCATATTTTCTTAAATCATTTCTAGGTACACGAGTTGATGATGCCAAAGCACTGATAGCAGACAGTGGGCTTAAAATTCTTGCTTGTGATGACTTGGATGAAGCTGCTAGAATGGTAAATGAGCTGTGCTAATCTAAGGACAAATTTATAGCATATAAAGAATTTATAAAACCTTAGACTCTAATATGAACCAGCAAATTGAATAAGGTGCTAATAATTACCTAAATATGGTGTTATACATATACAGTAATGAACCTTATTAAAAAACAATAAGGCAAACTGTTCAGGAGGATGATTGCAATAGTTGTAGAGCCTGGTGAGATAGGAGGTGTTGCAGTAGGAGAGGGTTGCACTCAACTCTGAGCATAACAAGGAATAGTGGGAATTGATAGACAAGGAGTCGGTAGATGGGAGTGAGTTGATGGAAAATTACTAAGAAGAAACATCATGAATAAGGAATAATTCTTGTCTAAAATGGCCTAAGCAAGATTCTTGTTAAATTTAGGCAATGCAGAGTTAGACATGGGCATCCAGAAATCTAAGTTTGGTGAAGAGAATCCCTTTTTAAAATAAAATTTTATTTCAAAGAGAATAAAAAAAACCAGGAAAAACAAAACAACACAAAAACTATAAAAATGATATAGGGTTTCAAAATAAAACAATAGGAATTAATAGTGGTTGTTGTATTACATAGAACATCTTATAACTGTGATCCATCTTAAACAGTAGTCAACTCATGCCCAGTCCGATCTCATCTGTATTCTTACCTACTTCCAAGATTATTTTGAAGTAAATCCCAGATGTATGATGCACTTTATCATATGTATATAAAAGATAATTACTATTGTTATACATTTTGGAGAGGGGTCAAAAAACACAGATGATCTAATTGTCCATAGTCTTGATTTGAACGTTCATAGCTTTGGTTGCCATTCATTTTAGTGTGTTCCTGTGCCTCTCTACATTCTGTAAGCCAGCAGTTCGGTCTGTAGTAATGAATATATTCATACTAGATTTGGGGGAGCAAGATTAAATTTGAGAACAATACTTCATAATTGGCATTGCCTAATAAGGAGGTATATAATGTCAGATTATCTTTTAGAGTTAGCAACTGTGGGTGATCATATCTTAGATCCAGTATTTCACTTATGGTTGCAAAGTACAGAAATTCTGTTTCTGTCATTCTTTTTTAATATGTCTAAAGCATATAACTTCTCTATATCAACCATTTATTGCATGAAGTACATTTTGCGTAGGAAAAACAGGATAATTACCGTATTGTTCGCTTTAATGATGGGTTTTCAAAATAAGTTTGCTCCATTTGCCCTGTAAAGGTGACAGATTTTTGTGGTTTTTTTTTTGTTTCACTTCTTAGTTTTTTTGTATTCAGCCATATGTGTGTGCACACGTGCATATGTGTGTGTCTACGCTGCTGGTATGTGGTTTTGAACTCATGGAGTAAACATTGGATATGGTTCAGTTTATTTCAGTTATTCTTACCGATTCCCATTGTCTGTCTTCCATTAGTAGGAACATATTCAAGTTGATTCTTGAGTCCTCTGACATGCCTTCTGGTATGCTTTCTTATATGTAATTATTGTGAAATAATAGTGAAATAGTGGATTTTAAAATTCATGTGAAATAGTTCTTGTATTTTACCCCAGCTTGATATAGTTTTATTTTTTAAATGTAGCTTTTTATAAAATCTTTTGTTTTATATTACATGAATCCAAGGTCTATGCTATAAAATAATGTATCTAGAGAATCAATCTAGCTTTTGTATTCTCTATTGGTTCTTCTTTCTCATAGTAATCATTTTTTAAAAATAGTTTTTGGTTTATCCTTCTATTTTTAAACATGAGAAAATTTTACATGTGTGCTTGTGCATGTATGAGAAACCCTCCTGCACTTTACATGAATGGTAGCATGCACTTTACTTTCTTTTTCTTTAAGTAACATATCTAAAGAACACTTCATAATAAGTACAAAAATGCTTGCAGATGGCAGCTTTTGGTTTGCAGGTATTTTAGTGAATACTCTTTGGGACCGTGTGCTTTATTATATTCCCTTGAGATTTGTTGAATTAGCATGGTTTTCACAAGAATAAAAGTGATCTTTTGTCATTCTTTGAGAAAATACTTACTAGCAAAATAAAGAATTTATACTTAAAATTAAAGATTAAAGATTTAAAACTAAGGATTTTGAGCAAGAGAAGATAGGCAGAAAGTGTTTCAGAAAGGCTGTTTTGCTTTGAGATATGGGATAAGTTGGAGATGAGGTGTGAATAGTAGGAGTTTAGTGTAATTAGATATGAGGTGAGGCAAAGGTAATGAGTAGATTGTAATTCACCTCTGAGAATAATACTTGCTTACAGTGAAAGCCTGCATTTTGAAAAGCGTGGTGCCCATGGAAAGAGAGAAGGATCAGTAGGATCTTGATCAAGTAGACCATGAAATAAAAGTGAGCAATTGATTTAAATTGCAGTTGCAGTAACTTTTACTGACTGGGAATTTTTTGGTTTTGTTACTTAAAGAAGTAACACTGCCTAGAACTTTTTTTACTTATGGATATTGTCTTGGTTACTTTTCTCTTGTTGCTGGGACAAAATACCTGACACCCAAAATTAAGGAAGGACAGGTTTATTTAGCTCATAGTTTGTGGAGGTTTCAGTCCATAATGAACTGGCTCCAAGACAGGGTAGCACATGGCAGGGGGCAGCCGATCATGGTGGCAGAAGACAGCAAAAGCAGCAGGAGCAAAAGGGAGGAGTGGTGGCAGGCAGCCTCATTCTCTCCCTTACAGTATGTGCAAACTCTCTGCCCCAGGGCAGGTGTAGCCCTTATACCCATAATTCCAACATTGGACCATGAATCAATCGTAAACCCTAGAAGCCTGTCCCATGATTGCATGAGGATGTGGAGGGACATGCAGCCAAAAACTATAACAGATATTATGACAGCAAAAGTATTAAATATGATGATGATATTAGCAATTGCTACCACTTTTTGAGTATTTAACATCTGTATATTAAGGTTTTCTTTAGGAATTCTCTTAATGTTTTGTTGACAAAATTTTCCAGTTTTATGTATGAGGAAATAGGCTAGATAATTACTTCAAAGTCATATATAGTAGCATGAGATTGGTGGTTCAGATCCAAGAGGCCTAATTTTAACCCTCCCCCTGCCCTTTTTGTAGTGAGGGTATCATTCCTAAGGCTTCACACATGGTAGGTTGAGCAAGCACTCTACCATTGTGGTGTAGCTCCAGCCCGAGTCATTTTTTTTTTTTTTTTTTTGTGGTACTGGGGATCGAACTCAGGACCCTGCGCTTGCTAGGCAAGCGCTTTTTCCACTGAGCTATATCCCCAGCCCAGCCCGGGTCATTTTATTGTAACTGCTTTACTGGGAAATAGTGAAGCTAAATTTATTTTGTTGGTGCTATTTGTTTGTTTGCTTTAAGACATGTCTGATTTATGTTTTACAAAAAAGCAGGCAGATACTCTGAGATCATAGAAGGAACTGGAATTTTGGTTAGCACTTGTTAACTCAATTGTAGAAAGTAAAATACTATCATACCCAAACTCTACTCCCACTGTTAGAAGTTAAGGGTGTGTAATTTTTTAAAATGTTTTTATTTAAATGTGCTCTGAATTGTGTATCTAACAAAGACATTCACTGGTTTTGTGTTTAGCACAAGTAAAACTTAGATAAGATAGATATATATCTATTCACCTACATCTTTATCAGAAAGTGTTTAAAAGAAGTTGAGGTTGTGAAGAATATCACCCTTCACTATCCTTTGAGTGTACTATATTAGTTCATTATAAGAATGGACTTTGATTTATAACAGTGTCAGAGTAGTCTTGAATTTTGAAATGGAAAAAATTGTGCATTAATTTTTTATTAATCTATAGTTCTGAATTTAGCTTTGTATGAAAGTAGAGATTAAATTACACTATTCTTTCCTTTCAGGTTGTAAAGCTCTCTGAAATAGTGACCTTGGCCAAGCAAGCCCATGTAGATGTGAAGTTTCAGTTGCCAATCTGATCTGAGAACCCAGTGGATGGCTGAAGGTGTTAAATATGCTGTAATCTTTGAAAATACTGTGTTCTGTATTGTTCTTTTTCTTTCTAGTGTATGGAGATTTTAATTGTCATACAGGTACGCAGACCCTTAAAAACCATTTGGTCTGCATTTAATTCTGTTGTTCAGAACCATCTATGTAAAGAACGTATACTGCAGGCATCTAGTTTCTTATTTGTGTCCATCTTTTTTGCTTCTGCAGTGTCACTTGCAATATCCCTGTTTTTGTATTGTTGGATACAAAGTTCTTCATTGATAAGATTACTATAAATAAAATAAATATGAAGATAAAGCTTTATTCTTTAGTATTAAAATATATCTAATAACTAGCCTCATTAGTAGAGCAGTATATTAAAACAATGTTTTATATAAGAACTGTTTATCTTCAGTACCAAATACCTAATAAATGTGTAAGTCACTATTTATAAATAGCGCTTTTCAAACACTCCTCAGAATGTCCTTTTTCAGTGAAGTAACTTGCTAATTGTTTGAATGAATGTTGCTTTAATTATTGTACAACCCCGATAACTGCAAGTCTTCATAATTCTGTGGTATTAAGAAACACCTATAGGTTTTTATTAAGTTAATAAGGACTTGGAAGACAAAATTGAAAATGTCAATGTAAGTTAATAAAAATTTACCAGTGTGATTTTTTGTTTTGTTTTGGGTTTTATTTTATTTTTCCCCTACACACTAGAAGATGTGTTCATCACTTTAGAATATAGGCCTCAGGAACCAAATTGTAGATTAAATTTGTGGATATAACGGTAGATATATAAAACTACCTGTAGGGAACTTACTGGAATCTTGCAGTTTATGTGTGCTATCTGGTCCATCCTCTAAAGAAAACATAGTTGTGTGTGTATATATACAAACACACTTTTTGTTCAATACATAACATAGTGCTGATACTTAACCTGTACTGTGGAAGGTAGTATCAGTCAAGCAGTAAAACAGCTAATCATACAGGTGAATTTAAGACCATTTCTCTATTGTAATGTTCTTAAAGTATGGTCAGATGAATGTGCTATGAGAGATAGGGTAGCATAGTGATTGGAAACTATATAGTTTGAGTCTTGGCTCTACTACTTATTAGCCGTATGAATTTGGTCAAGTGATAGTATGCCTCAGTTTCCTTACTGCTGGAATTATTTAGCTTGGGAAGAAAGGGAGGAGGAGGGGAGAGAGAGAGACATGGAACATATGAAATAATTTATATGTAGAAAACAAAATATTTAAGCCAAATATCTATTTGATAGTTGAAATACATTGTGGAGAATGAAATGTCGAATGGTGTGTGCCGTAAACCATTTAAAATTGTGATAAAGTTATAATTAAAACTGATCTTTAAGCATTTAAGTTTTAAAAATTGAGAGAAGGGAGGGAGAAGTAAAAAGAATTAAGATGTGTTATGTATATGTACCAACTCCCCATGATGAATGTAATCATTATGTACTGCAAACTTGTACTAATAAACATGTAAAATATAAAATATTTTTAAAAATTAAGTTCTGAAGAATGCCCTCTAATGATTAACTCAGAAAACATTTGTATCTTTGGGGATTAAGTCAGAAATTTAAAACAACACTTGGTATTTTAGAGAGAATATACACTATTGGTTACTCTCGTGTTTTAATTATCTATTTTTACTTAACATGATATCAAAACTTAGTGATGTTTGAACATTCGTTATTTCAGTTTCTGTGGGTCTAACTTTGGGAGCTGTTTAGGGGCCTGGTCCTGGTGCTCTGTCACTGAGCCTGGAGAACCCACTTCTAAGATGGCTTACAGTTTCTCACCATGACAGCCTACCTTCCAGACTGCTTAAATGCCCTGTAACATGATGCTGGCTCATCCCAACATGTGAGCCGAGGGAACAACAGGAAAGCCATAGTGCCTTTTGTGTTCTAATGTCTTTCATGTACACCACAGTGTACCAGAAATAAGTCTCTTAAGTCCAACTCACAAGAGAAGGAAATTAAGCTCCACTTCTTGAAGGGAGATGTAGGAGAGAATTTGTAACATGTTTCAAAGGAATCACAACTCCTGTTGGGAAGCTAAAAGCACCAACAATGTACGTTCAGTTAACTTGGTGATTTATAACTGCTAGTCCTGAGTTACAAATCTGAATTTAGGACTTGGAAGACTACTGATGTTTGGGGGAAACCAAGAACATGTGTTAGGAGAGGCAAGCAAAGAATTTTCAAGGAAGGAGCAGTTAGTAGTGACATGCAGTGAAAAGTAAAGGTAGGAGTAAGAAGTTACGCAGTGAAGTTGAGACGGCGTAAGTAATCTTGGTAAGAGTGATTATGTGGAAATGATGGGAGAGAGGAACGTCCGTGTTGCACAGAATGGAAAGCTGAAACCACCGGCTAACAGCTGCTCACAAGGCTCTCCTACCTCATCCCCTGTGCACATACAGACCTGGACATTCTTTGTGTAAGACTGTTACTTTCTTCCCTATTAGCACTACCTGCTTCATATGAAAAAGGCTAGTAGTAGTTAACATTTGAATTGTCTAATTTATAGTTGAGTAGATTCAGTAGACTATCAGAGTGTCTAATAGATAACCAATTTTGACTTTTCATTTGTGTGTATGGTTCTAGGGATTAAACCAAAGGCCTTGTACACGCTAGGCAAGTACTCGGCCACTGCGCTACAATCCTAGCCTCAATTTTGGTTATTCTATCAAAAGCCTTGGATACCAACTTGACTTGATTTTGGTGCTTCATAGCAGATAAAACATGTTATGGAGAAAGGAAGAAAGGGCTGGGGATATAGCTCAGTGGAATAAGCGCTTGCCTAGCAAGCACAGGGTCCTGAGTTCGATCCCCAGTACCGGAAAAAAAAAAAAAAAAAAGAAAGGAAGAAAAATAAAGAAACCGATTCTCATAACTCCAGCAAGACATTTTGAAGCTGTTAATATTTGTGATTTGTTTCTGTCTGGTGAAGAATTCTGTTTAAAGGAATTTTAAAATCATGGTGTAAATGCTATGTTCTGGGGAAATGCAAAGGACTAAGGAAGGTCCTGTGGTAACATCAGTTTTCAGATTTCCATAATTTAATATGCAGTAGTAAAAAATATAACTAGGAGGTTTATAATATAGACTAAGGGATAATTAAAGGCTGGTCAATCCAGTTTTAATTTAGATTGATTTAAAAATGCAGAGGTGAAGTGGAGTAGGACATTAGCCCTGATTTAAAAGTCGGTGTCCGAGTGACAGCCTAAACAGGAGGAAACTGGGGACAGGTGTGTCAGTGATGACACAGAAGAGGTAGTACAGCCCTGTGTCCTTGCCAAGATTGGACCATTGATCTTTTGGGGGTGTGGTTTGTCAGTCTACTCACCTTTTCGGGCGGCTTTGTCGGCTGCCTCCTCCACTGTGAAGATATAATTTTACCTACCAGTGGGTAGGACCATGGTCAGCTTTTTATTGCTTTACCTTTCCTTCATAGGGAGCCAGCTTCTGTTTTGCATTTCTTATTCTCCTGTATGTACACTCGTGTGCTGTCTTTTTGTCTTCCTTTTGTGGTGAGTGGGAGAGGTCCCTGTCGTGATGGCCTGAGCTCCTCATTCTCATTTTTGGTGGAGTCAGCTATGTGTTCACTATGCAGCCAGTGCCACTGCAAGGGCTGACTTTCCCAGCAGCCAGTAGGAGTTTGATTTACCCCGTGTCACCTTCACCGTCCGTCATCTTGTCATCGTGGCCTTCATTCCTTTTGCTGTAATCAGGGTTCTTCCATGAGGCAAATACATGCTGACTCCTGGATTTCAACTTGTCCCAGCCATCAGATGGAATACCCTAGTGCTGTGGTGGGGAACCTGTGGCATATGTGCCACAGTGGCGTGTTTGTATCATGGAAAGCCCTGAAAGGTTCAGTGTCCGTATGTGGCTATCTTACTATAACGGTAGTGCCTCTCTCGTGGGTATTCATTCGCACCTTAACTCCTACAACCTGTGTTTACGTCACTTTATGCAGTAAAAGGACTTTGCAGGTGTCCTTGTGGCTGTAGATCTTAACATAGGGAGATACCCTGGATTTCCTATAGGTCAGTCTAATTACATGAGCCCTTAAAAACAGGGGTGGGGGGAGGGAAGGAGTGAGGGAGAGAGAGGGAGAGAGGGAGAGGAGGGAAGAAGGGAAGGAAAGATTTCATCACCTTATGTCGTGAGTGCTGGAGCTTTCTGGTCTGGTTTGTTGCTAATTAACATATCCATTAATGTCTTAGGTGCACAGCTGTCAACAATTATGTACATCTGTATTTGATGTGGAAAGAGGCAAAGGATTACATTAAAGGATTTAAGTATCTATGACATCAAATGAAGATCTACAAAATTGTCGATGGCTATGTGCACAGAATGTATGACTCATAAGTAATTCACTCTTACTGATATTTGGTTTCTACATTTTTAAGATTGTAAGAGAGGTGAATATGTTGTGTGTGTCTTTCAGCACCAGATAATTTCTAGTAGAAACTTGTATGTGGAGTAGAGTAGCTATGTGAAAGTATAACTACACTGCACATTTTCATGGCAGTTGTTGAAAGTCTGTATGGCTTACTTTCTCATTCACATAGTATTTCCATACCTTTGATAACACTACATTTTTTACAATAGATGGACACCATTTTGTTAGTGTTTAATATTGATTTGGCTTTCATTTGTTTATGGGGCATTTGTAGAAGTATAACTTCTTTTTAGTGTTTTAATTATTTTTCTACTGACTTTTTGCATATGTGAGATTAATCATTTGGCTATCATGTATCAAAAATGTCATATTATTTTTAATATGAAATGTCTTAGTTTCTAGTTTTCATAATTTACTTAAAAAGGTTTAACTTGTTTTAGTATAAAGTCTGAACTTGAGCCATGAATACTTTTGCTCCCCAAATGGCTATTCATTTTTCCAAATAACAATTACTTACAAATTTCATCCATCCTCATAAATTTTGAAATTCCATCTTTATCATATGCTAACTTTCTGTACGTTCTTGGGTGTGTATGCAATTTACATATACAGAGATGTTCATCATTAGCTTTTACTTACAATGTAGGAAAGTGATCTATTGAGAGTATGACAGAAGGTGTCTTAGACATAGCATTGTTTTCTCCCTCATTTAGGAAAAATTGAACTTGAAAACATATAAGCTATACTTTTTAAAACCAGATGTGTGTCAGTATGAGATGATACTGGAAACATTGGTTTGTGTAGTGATTCGGTGGTTGGCTAATTTTGCCATGCTGGCCCCTTGTGCATAGTAAGCAAGTGCTTTACCAGGAAGGTTACACCCTCAGCCCAATCTGAATCTTTTTATCTAATGCCTTTTCTTTCTTTGGGAGGGATATTGAAGAGGAACAGCCAAAAGGGGCAGTTTTAAGCAAACTGGCATGGCTTTCTTAACATTGTGATTCAGTATCATTATGGTTCAACTTTAAAAAAAAAATTAATTTGCCCTAGCTGTTGATTCTCATGTGTTTGGTGTCAGTGTGAAACTTTCTGCTGTTGCTGACTTTTATGGAGACCACTGAACAGTTACAGAGCCATATCAAATACCACGACAGTCAAATGGGTACTTGGCCTGGTACCCATTTTGTGGAAGGCTCATTGCTGAGAAGGCAGAATAGTATGGAGATTCAAATAATTTAGATACCATTTCATGTTTGCAATGCCAAATAATTCAACTTCTGTTATTGTCATTCACCCTTAGTGTATGGCAAGCCAGTCATTTGGGGGACGTGTAAGTAAATGCTTTCTGATAGATGTTATGGTTCTAGAATTGTTCCAATTATGCCAGTATTTCAAGGATGAACTTCCAGTATCCATTCAATTTATTCCACACATATTAAGAGCCTCCTATGTGTTACAGAGGAGCAATAAGAAATGATCCATCTAGAATGTTTATGATTTAATGGGGGAGCTAGATGTTAAACAATTAAACATATGAATAAATACATAACTATGAATTGTGACCCTAATGAGAAAAGGCAAATAGTTTAATAGTCACCAGCTATAAATTTCAGTTTAATTGAATTCAGTTTCAAGCATCTAGCTTGTACTAGGTACTGTGCTCTGTATTACAGACATAGATAAACAGAAAAACATTTGTCCTTATGTCTGCTTGGACTTCTACCTGAATAACACTCTGTAATTTCCATTTGCTTTTGTGGGTTGATTTGTGTTGGCTTGCTATTTGACCTGCTTTTTACCTACAATATCAATGTATAATTTGAGGTAGGGTTTTCTGGTACCCACCTGAGGATGCAAAGTGTTTGTGAATTTGACTTGAAAATATTTAAATGGTTGTGGCATCAAGACCCTCTCACACACCAAATGAGCTGCTGAATTGACAGAAAATCAGCAGATTTAAGAATTAATGTTGAACATCTGTCTTGAAATTGTAGTCTTAGATTCAAGGTGATCACAGGGTATACTTATTTCCTTATTCTTCATGTCTGGGTACCTTCTAAGTGCCAGACACTATTCTAGGCACAGTTATATTAAGAAACAAAACACATACATTTCTGCCCCCAGGAGAGCTTGTGTTCTGATGCAGCATCTAACTTTGTACAGATGGTTGCTTATTTCTTTCAATTTAAACATTTTCACACTCAGAGATTTCATTCCCGTACTGAATTACCCTATTTCCAAATAGAAGTATTGTCAAGAACTTCAGTATGAGAATCCCAAATTTGTTTGCTTGCAGCTTTTATCTGCTGGTCTAACCGAAGTTCTATCTTGGAGGAACTCTAAATAGAGCTAATTCCTCTTTTATATGGAAGCAATTCAAATATTTAAAAACTAAGCATGTTCCTGTGAAGGTGCCACATATTGTTGTTTGATGTATATAAATATGTACAGATAAATGAGTACATGGATATAATTTAATGAAGTAGACCAGTGACATTTTGATTTTGCTTGTTGGGCACGAATGCTCTGTAGTTCTCAGAATCTCCGAAGTACAGATATATGAACCTCTGCACATGGTTGAAATAGAAACTTGACCTTTTATGTGCATGATCACTTGCTGCTCACAACAATCCTGACCTCAGATGATAGGGGTTGTTATCCCCACTTAACAGATGAGAACACTGAGATGCAAGAGTTGTCACCCAAAGTCTCATGTGACTGAAAGAGAAACAGGCTTTCAGCTTTCAGCATCCAGATTCTGTGTATTTCGTGTTGTATTATGACACACCTCCATAATCTTGCTGATACTGATGTTAGGTTTTAGATTTGTTTTATTCTTTGATTGCTGGAAAGAATCATGGAAGAATCCTGAACTCAATCGAGAAACATCTCCTTTCTAAGTGTTAAGAGAACGAAAGCAGATATATTCACAATATACTGCCTTGCCACACCTGTGCTATAGTTTAAAGATACACATGCATAAACACAGATACACATAATAAAATGGGGAAACAAGGAAATAGAAGGTCTCCGCCCCCAGCAATTCTCCCAAGCAGAGCACGGGGCCACAAAGGGAGAGGAAAACAAATAGCAGAAATCTAGGAAAAGTTCAAAGTATATGTAACACAAAGCAACCACTATGAAAAGTTCATAGAAGGAATGAAGAAAATAGATGAGTTCAAAGAAGAAATGAAACAAAATTTCACAGTGTCACTCAATATGTCCAAGGTGAATTTCAGGGAAATAAGTAAAAAACTGGATAGGCTAACCAGAACATTTCAAAATATGAATGACAGATTCAACAAGGATTTCTTGAAAAGATGTCAGATAGAAATACCTGAAATAAAAAAAAGTATAGAATTCATACATGGCATAAATGACCAATGTGAAGACTGTCTGATATTGAGGATAAAGAAGTGATGTAATAAAGAGCTCAAAGAAGCCAAAAAGAAAATAAAAAAACAAGAGAAGACTATCCAGTAGCTACTAGCTGACAACATGGAGACCAATCTAAAGGTAACTGGAGTTAGAGAAAAACTAGAAGATAGCACAGATGGATTCACTAACATGCTTATAGAAATCATGGAAGATAAGTTCCCAAATATAAAATAGGTTAAAATGCAACTAAGTGATGCTTATAGAGCACCAAACAATTATGACAACAAAAGAAACTAATCAAGGAATACCTTATTAAATTATTAGATATCTAGCAAGCAGCCAACATTTTATAAGCAGTCAGAGAAAAACAAGAAGTAAGCCAGTTAGAAACAGCAGACTTCTCAACACAAATCCTAAATGCCAGAAGTTGGAGTGAAGTAGTTCAAGCCCTAAGAGCAAATAACTTCCAACCCAGATAAACACCCAGCAAAGATATCCTCCAGAATAGATGGAGAAATAAAGAACTTCCATGAAAAAACCCACTCAGAATATGTATGAGTGCTAAACCAGCTCTAGAGAAAACACTTAAGATGCTCTCAAAAGAATCAATAAATTGGACACAACTCAATGCAGGAGAAACAAGCAAGGTCAATGAATGAACAACAAAAAGCATCAGGAAAAAAAATGATACATCAACAGATATGACAATGATAGCAAATAACCAACACATCTCAGTAATATCTGTCAGTGTTGGCAGCCTGAGCTCTCCGATTAAAAGACACAGACTGGCAGACTGGATCAAAATCAGAATCCAACAGTCTGTTGCGTTTAAGAGACTCATCTAATCCAAAAAGTTATTCATAAGCTACAAATAAAAAGAAAACAACATTGCATTCTAATATCGGACATAGTTAAACTTCAAGTTAAAACTGACTAGAAGAGACAAAGAAAGACACTACATACTAGTTAAGGGAACAGTCCAACAAGAGAGAACATCAATAAACATATGCACCTAATACTGGAACACCTATCTTTGTATAACAAAAATTTTTGAAATTAAAAGATCAAGCAAGCACACAATCATAGTAGAGGATTTTTTAACACCCTACCTTCAGGAAGAGATAGATCAACTAAACAAAAATCCTATAAAGAAATTTCAGAGCTCAACCACACCCTTGACCATATGGACTTAATGGGTATATGCAGAATATTCTCCCCTGTACAACAGAGTATACAATATTTTCAAAAGTGCATGGTACTTTTTCCAAAATAGATCACATACTAGTCCACAAAGCTTGCTTTATGCAATGCATGCATATCAATGTTTATAAGCAGCATGATTCCTAATAGCTAAATCCTGGGATAGCTAAAGCCTGTATACCGATCACCAGGTGATTGGATAAAGTGTGGTATCTGTATACAAGTGAATACTACTCTGGTGTAAAGCATGACAGATTTGAGACATTTGTAGGAAGATAGATGGACCTGGAAAATATAATGAGTGAAATAATCAGACACACAAGTTTAAATACTGTATGGTATCTCTCTTTTGAGTGAGACAAAGTACAAAGAGAGTAATAAGGATGCATAGAAGGTGACAAGGAGATGGACCTCTTGCAACAGGGAAGTTCTCCAAGGGCAAAACGGGAGGGATGAGGGGAGGCGGAAGGGAATAAATACAATAAAGATGCCATGTTTAGGAACCCATAACCCCAATGAATGTAAACATTATATGCCATAACTTGAGCTAAGATTAGTAATATCAACAAGAACAAAAAGTGAGATAGAGGAACTGGAGGAGGGCGGAAGACAGCGAGGGAGCAGGGAGGAAAAGAGGATTTTAAAAGACACAAGTTGTGGCATAGTATGTACGTATGACCACTCCCTAAGATGATTGTAAACTGCATGGGCAGCAAATATGTACTAATAAAATTTTAAAAATAGCTGCAGTGATGAAGACCTCTTACTAACAACGAGCATCACATCTTCTGGGTGTGCTGGGACATTACAACGATAATTCCTAACCTTAGCTACCGGTTATAATCACCTGAAAAGCTTAAGAATTACTGGTGCTAGGACCTTCAATTAAATTAGAATCTCTCAGGGTGAGGCTGTGGCTGAGCAATTTTAAAAAGCTCTCCAGTTGATTTTAATGTGTCACTGGGTTGAAATCTGTGACTTCAGAAATTAACTAGAAATGTGTTTCAATATATAGGGACCACAGGGAAACAAGAAATTTCACATAATGGGCCATGGTATAGGCACACAGCAAGAAAGATGAGTGCCAGAAGGGAGCGGAGGTGACCGAGCTAGAGGAAAGTGACCGATATTTGAGAGGGAATAGTATGACAAAGACATGATGCTGGCCACCAAGGTGGCTGGAGAATTCCCAGTGTGAACATAGAGCATAAATTTAACACTCTCCTTGCCGAATAATGTATGCTATTAGTTTTACTTCTTGAAATTATTCATGATATACAAGTTTTTCCTCAAACTTCAAATATATCTTGTTTGAAGAGCTAAAACATGGTTTTGCATGTGTGTGGGGACAGGGAAAAAGTATTTCCCCCAATAATAACCTAAAGGAATTCATACTGATATGGGGGGGGGGGAATGTGACTCTTAACCTGCTAGATGTCAGGTATGTCCAGTTCATGTTCCCTGAAATCAAAGAATGAATTCTAAGAAGCAGTGGAGGTTGAGTATGAAAAGTTGACAGAGAGCTTCTGAGAGACAGGATGGGACCTGCAAGTGGACTACCACAAACCCATTTCTCTAAGAACGTTCTATAGGGCAGAATCACAAAGCAGATACAATATGGATCATCAGATAAGTTTACAAGTACGGTGTCTGCTTAGGTAATATTAATCCAATAGGGAACAGGTTGGATAGCAAGGGTACATGAAAGAACAAAGTCATTTTTAGGAAGGACTGGGTCTGGAGGTTCTGCTTCCCCACCTGGGTGACTGGTGTCCATCTAGGCTTTATTGGACCAGGTGATAGCATTTATACTGAAGTTATTGCTTATAAACAATAACTTGAGATTGTAATTAGTGCCACCTGGTCCAGTAAGTCCAGATAGATATCAGTCACCCAGGTGGGTGACTAGAGCATCTGAACCCATCCTTTTCCAAAAATGCCTTTGTTTTTTCTGTGTACCCTTGCTATGTGCCTCATTTCCCTACTGGACCAACACTGGCTAAGCAGCTATGCTTGTAATTGTATAGGTTCATTGTAGTTTGACCCTTGTACTCACATTGTAACTTGGCTGTATAAATTATCCCTGACAAAGGGCCTCAGTGACCACCCATGCAAGGCATCTCCTGGAAATTCAGGAGCTATTTTTCTCCCTTATTTCCAATAAAACTCTCCGAACTTCTTCCTTTGGTTCACAACTTCATTCCTTGATGTTGTGGGGCATGAACTCAGCACATCTGGTATCTAACATGGTGGGAGTTATATTTCTCCTATATCAGAAGGTTCACAATATCTTACCAACAAGTAACAATCATTTTGATTTTCATACCACAGATTCCCTTTTTGAAGAATAGTTTTTGTCCTTTTATCTAGTTTCACTAGTTGTGGCTGAGATGTTTAATAAGGAGAAATAGAAAACGGGAATGAGAATATTTTGATTTTTTATTAATTAGAGAGAATTTCCCAAGAGTATGTTTCTGATTGTAATTCTTCTGCAGGACTGTATGGACCATTGTCTGAAGCTTTATTACAAAGCCAGCATCTCTATCTGGTGGAGAGGAGACTGAGCAGTCCTTCACCTTTAAATCAGATGGTAAGCAGAAGTGGTTAGGTGCTAATTTTTCTGATTTGATCATTACATATTGCATACATATATCAAGTTATCACACTGGGCTTGATCAATATGTACAATTACTTTATGTCAACTTAAAAAAAGAAAAGAAATGACATGGTGCTTTTCTTTCCTTTTTATTCAATCTTTGGTGCAGAGTGTAACTTAACACAACAAATGCAATTTTATGTGGTTTGCCTCTTTTCATGGCTCATTATTTTTCCTTCGGTATAGGGAGTTGCTGTCCACATCTTTTCTTATCCTCCCTCTTTCTAACATAAAATGTTCACTGTAAGGGACATGTCCTTTAGTTTGCATCCATAAAAGCCCTCTTGTGACCTTTTAGGCTTGCCAACAAAAGAACCATTTCCTGGCCAGCAATAGCAATCAGCTCCTTCATAATAGATTCCTCTGCTAGCCTATAATTTAATGACTTAAAAGCATATAACATTAAAGAAAAATGAAAATGGAAATAAAGCCTTCAGCTGTGAGTGAGATACCACATCTTACAGAAAATATTTTGTAGTATTTTAAAGATAGTAGCCAATGATATAATGTAGTTTCTAACGAAATCTCACAGTACATTCTACAATCAAGAAGTTTACACACATCTTCGGCCAGGTTTAGTTTAATTTTCCAATATGGAGTTTCAGAAGAGATGATCACAGATTAGAGTAAAATGTGCCAGATGTTAAGGGGCTTTAAGAACCTTTCTAGGAGCATTCCAAAAGTTGCTAAAAAGAAGATATGACAGGCACAATGACTACTGTAATATCTTTGAAAAGCTAATTGGTTACAAAACGCAGGTTCTGTTTTGCTTCAGAAACATACTAAGTGCCAATGAGTAAAAGAGGAATTAAGCTGCTATGACAAGAGAAACACAGACATGACACCTAGGGTTTGGAGGCAGATTTATTTCATATTCACAGGCACTGTTAGGGATAATTCCCAAAATGTCAGGCCCCAAAGGCCCAGGGAGGGAGGTTTTTCTGGGGTTTCAAGGGGGTCAGGTTATAGAGGTAAAGACTTGACTGTCTTTGATTGGTTCTTATAATAAGCATCATAGTGACTAGCTGTGATGCATCATAGTGACCAGCCATTTCTAAGAGACATATCTAAGAAACCAGAACTGCAACAGGAACTGTCATCTGGGCAACTAAAGTGTGATGGCTGAGGGTGGTGAGCATTTTCTGCTACAAAGCAAGTGAAGGCATAGGTATCTTGTACGCTATTGAGTCACTGCAGAGAGGATTCAGGGGAAAGGTAGACAGTCATTTGCAGGACTTATTGCTATGTCTGTGATCAACAAAATACTGATGTAGACACTGTCTAACATCACAAGGAGACAACTGAAGATGATGGCTAAGTTTGCTTAAAGCCTTACAACTTCCATGCACATTTCAGATCATTGTTGTAAAGAAAAGGAGTGTTTTATAAAGGAAGTTACAGAATGAGAGTGTGTTTAGGGGGAAAGGTAAAGTAAGGGTTTGGAGAAGTGGAAAAGGTTTGAGAAAGTTATGAAAGGGTTTTGGAAAAGAAATGGGTCTTGTGGAAGATTTGATGCATGATCAATATGGTGAAAATTATTCATAGGTTTCTGTAAAGGCTGAACATCATTATCACGCATATGTTGGTGAAAAACTGAAGTTCAATCCTTGTATTTAAATGACAGTTTTCTTAGAGCATTGTGTACTTTTACGAGGATATTGTGAGAGGATTAGGTTTTCTTTGTTTCATCATTTGTGAGTTTTTGGTCTAGAACTTTGGGATTTTTTGAAGGCCCCCAGAAGTCTGAAAGGTACACATTAGACTTATGTTTTTAATAAGACAATCATGGATTTGTTTTACTCCTCTTGGTTTTGTTTTGTAAACTTTGCCTAATGGAGCAATGCTAGCCTAGAGCTTTGAGCTGAAATCCATCACATACTGAATAGAGAGAACTGAATTTATGACTGTACTCCAAGTAAGCTTAGCCTATCTGAGAACCATTCTTTGTTGCTCAAATGTGGCTAAAGGTTTTGACATTGACTACCAAAAATCAATCGCTTCTCCTCCACTGTGGACCAGATCAGCCCAACAATTGAGAAAGGTCCATCTTGGGGCAATAGAAACCTAACCACAGGGTGATTGACCAGTGGTGCCAGTGTTGTTCAGAACCAAGACTGGGAGTCAAGGGATCAGGCATGTGAGATGTAAAAGAAATGTGATTAAAATGGAATTGCTGATTGTGTCAGTCCTATAAAAAATGTAAGTAAAACTGGGAAGTTGGGAAGGAAGAGTTCTTGTGCTTGAGTGTCCAATAGTCTTTAAAAACTTTCCTGCCTACATAGCTGTTTTTTATTTTAAAGAGAAAATAACAAAAACAAAGACATGAACAAAACAACACAAAAACAACAAAAACGATGCAGAATTTAAAAATAAGGTGACAGGAAATTAACAATGATTGTTGTATTACATATTGTTATCTTCTGCCTACATAGTTCTTGATTACCAGGTTGCTCTTGACTATGTAAACATCCAGAGAGACCAAGCAACTTGCCTTGACAGGAAGCAGAGAGATATATAGCTGTAGGATATAAGAAAAGACAACACCCTAGATGATTTATTTAGTTGAGTATTTTTTGGTTTTGGCTCCTCCTGTGCTGTACCTTAAAATTTATAATAAACCATGAGCATTTGTCTCCTTTATAAAGGTGGTGTTTCATACCTAAAACTTAGCTCATCTCCCGTTCATGAATTTCAAACAAGAAGAGTGGCCTACTAGTAGTTTTCCCCCTGACCAGAAAACCCACAAATATTTCCAACTACACCCTGATTTAGTGAGATGTAGCCAGGGTGGTTGTTACCCTAAGCCCTCAGGAACGAGGGATAAACAAAGGCAAGGGGCGTGGGAGCTAAGGGAAGGCCTGAGTAACCCTTCTTGACTTAACCTGTGCTTAGCTAACCTCTAGTTACATCCCCTTGCATGTCTGATAAATATCCCTAGCCCCTGTCATCAAGGAGGCAGATTTGAGACCTAGTTGCCTCTTGGTAAGCTTCCTCTTTTATAAAACCCGTCACTTTAGAGATTGGTACATTGGGTGGCAGGCAAAAGGAGCGTGGTTTGGTAACATTGCAAAGCAAAACACTCTTGGTCTTTCCTTGATTATTTCACTGTCTGAAATAAGGTGGTAACTATTCAGCATTTAGGTGCATAAGACGGTGGCACCATGTGGTAAATGTGATCATGCTCGCTTTCAGATGAGGAAGCAGAAGCTTGGGAAAGGCAAGTGACTTGCCCAAGATAAGACAGCTGATAAATGGTGAAGCTAGTTCTTTTAATCCCAAAGGTGATGTTTTCCCCATTGTCAAAGGTTTGGTTAAATTAGGCCTTGTGGTAGATGCCCGTCAGATCATTCACCGTCACTTTTCTACTAGTTTCTTTTTCCTCCACCCATCCACACAATTGTGGTAGGAGTTGCTGTGCTTCTCCATGATCTTCACCTGCAGCACTTGTTTGGCTTGGGGCAGAGATCCAGTCCATTCTCCAATATTTCAGGTTGGGGTATAAGAGCTGGAGATAGGGCTCTTTGGGTTTATGAGCTAGAGTGTATGCATCCTGGAGCAATGGCGGCCATGTTCTACCATGCAGACGGTTAGAGAGATTGGTCTTTAGCAACAGAGAAGAGTACAGCAGATTCTGGGGAGAAACCAGGACGGATGCAGAGAGGCCTCCGGGGCCCCTATGGCTCCCTCCAGCTAGGATAGGATTCCATTCTGGAGGCCAGCTGTATCTCTGTCTTTGAATTTTGTGGGATACCCCAGATCTTTCCAACAAATTTCTCTTGCCACTTAAACTGGTCCAGACTGGGTTCCTTCACTGCAGTCAAAATCCATATTAATAACAGCAGACTTACTGAAAAACACGGGACCATTCACAAAAGAGGAACAGAAATGGAATGGCATGGGAAAGGCAGAGAGCAGGGTCCTGCAGGCCTCTGCCACAGGTTCTTGTGCAGTGAGTTGGCCCAGTCTCTGCCACATCCATATCAGTGCTGGAGCTTCATGGTCCTCAGGTAGACTCTGATAGACCTCTGCTGAAGATAGGACAGGGATAGGCCACTGTCATCCCAGTTGGCTGCGGGTGGTGTGGGGTCTTTTCTAGAGGAAAGGGAGAAGTACTGGCTAAAAAAAGCAGAAGCCACTCTATGCCCGATATTTCCTCTTAAAATATTCTTCAGTTTACTAGGCATGGTTGCTACACACCTGTCATCGCAGCTACTTGGAAGGCTGTGATGTGGCTGAGAGCCATAAGTTTTAGGCAAGCCTGGGAAGCTTAGTGAAACTCTGGTTCAAAATAAAAAATAAAAAGGGTTTTGAAGGGTAGCTCAGTTTGAAGCCATGGATTCAATTCCTAGCACTACCAAAAAAAAAAAAAGTCTTCATTTCAGTGTATGGATTGCTTTGCTTGGTATGTTTGAATCTGAAATTTCATTAACCTTTTCTTAAAGCTTTTATTAACAAATACAAAGCACATAACAGAGGGGCCTGAAAAATGTGTTGTTTTGTCTGCTTCTCTCTTGATACCATTTCTTCCCTCCACTCTGGGTGGACCTACATTAGAATGCTGACCGCCCCTCCCTGGCAGAGTTGTGCAAGGCATGTCATCATTCCGTAAAAGGGAGATAACAATATCTGCTTATAAATTTGTGGACTCACAAAGTTGTACTTACCGAGATCACGTTTGTAAAATGCTTTGCCTAGAAATGCACCTAGAAAGTGCTCACCAGGCGACAGTGATTGTCATAGTGCACCCGCAAGTCTTTCAGTTATGGTCTGGGGTTTGGAGCTCTCTTGAGTGCTGAGCAGTGAGGCCCTGTAGTGGTGACCTGAGATCTCTAACTGGAATCTCCCTTACTCTATACTGTTTTGAGTCTAAAGACCTAACCCCCAAAAGTTAGCACTTTAAAAAAGAATCCTATAAATAGAAATATATAAGCTATTAATTGTGTAAGTATTACAAAATATACACAGAGAAACATATCTTTTGGATTTTTACCTATGTATACACCTATGTGACCACATTAGAGTGAGATTCCAGGACATTAACAGGCTCCTAAAAGATTACCTATTATCCCCTCCTAGTTAATACCTGCCCTCTCATCCAGAGGTAACCCCTGTTCTGGCCTCTTCCACTAGATTTGTGTCTCCAGTTCTTGAACTTAATGCTGTTATGAAGTATATGATTTTGGTGTCTATCTTTTTTCATTCAATATTATGTCTGTCTATATTATTGAATATAAAAGTGGTTTATTCTTTAATTGTTATGTGACAAGCAGCAGCATCTTTACATATTACCTTTTGTACTATTGATCTGCATTTGAGTTTTGCCCAGTTTTTGCCTATCACGAACTCAGGCCTTCTGGAGAGATATGGACACATTTTTCTCATGTATATATACTCTGCAATAGAATTACCATCACAGGGTCGGTATATGTTTAACTTTAGTCGATTTGATTAAACAGATTCTCTGAGCCTCTTTTGAACCTGGAGCTCTATAAAGCCTTTGCTTCTGTGAGCCTTGGATCCTTCACTCTCTAAGCCTAGAGGCTGGGGAGAGAATAGTAGAGGAAGTAGTTAGAACTAAATGGCAACTTACCTAGAATCGGTGAGAACTTTTTAGGATTTCGGGAGAAACAGCAGCTTCCACAGATAACCATCAAAAGTTAGGCAGGTAAAGAAAGCGGCCCTTGTGAGAAGGCCAAAGCCCGCAGAAGGGACTGCCCCATGCGGAACAGGCCAGGGATAAGCGGTAACAGCTCCGTCCCAAGTTCAGGGTGAGAGGAGGAATCAGGAGAACTTGACCTGGTTCCGGATAGGCCTGCAGGGAAGCACCTGGTTTCCCCAGCAGAGGGTGCAAGGGAGGAGTCCTATCTGAGTCTGGGAGGGACTCAGCTCCTCAACTTCATTCCAACTTTGGAGGCTCCAACCAAAGATTTACTACTGTCGTTAACTGCCTGGGCTTCTTCTATTTTGCCAAAAACAACACTTTGATTCTGATGATGACATCTCTGCCAAACTCGGGGATAGACATTTGTTCTGACAGTTTTCACAGTTATCATAATTTTTTGAACAAGATATTTTAGCTCCTTTCACTGCGTGTGTTTATTTTCCCACCTCTTATCATTTGTCAAACTGGAGCTTTACAGTGTCTCAGGATTTGTAATGGCTAACACTTTAAAAATGAATTTGGTTTTATAAGTTGAGCTGACACAACACAATTTCTCAGATAAACTAAGTCCCCAGCTTTACTCTTTCCAGAATAATTTGTACCCTAAATTGTTTAGCTCTTTCTGTCAGTTTCCTTTGGGCCGTTACTGGAAACGCATAGGGATCTCGGCCTTCAGGGAAGGACTCATGTAACTTTGTCCAGACGAATGAACATCCAAGCAAATTTAAAATAGTGTTGTGCAACCAGTTCAAAATCAGAAACTTTGAGTTTTTCTTTCCTAGTGTGTATTTTTTTTTAAATTGCCTTTCAGAATTTCTCCATAGAGCATTGTTCATATATTATAGTTAGAATGCCTACAGTCAAAAAATCCTGTTTGCCATCTGCTGGTTGCTCATTTCCAAGCTGGGGTTTCCCCATGTATGAAAATCAGGATACTAGGAAGGCCTACCCCAAGGTTCAGGGTGTTGAGGTAACAACCAGACAACCCTAACAAAGGTTGTTCTTATTCAGTATCTATCATTATCATATTGATAGCCCCAAAATGTATGTGCATTAAAGTGACATTATCTTAGAAATGTATGCGATTTATATGATATCACTTGTTCTACCCTGATAAGCACTAAGGACCACTGTGGGTCGAGGACTCCTGAGTAGCTGGTGGGAGCGCCAAAGGCCCATGCTCAGAGCATCCCCAGAGCCAGGTGCAGAGCCAGTCTGTAGGGCGCGGTGGCTCTTGCTGTTGGCACTGAGGATGCCTCTGAGCATGCTTGCTGGCTGCTGCTGCAGGGCCTGTTACTGCTGCCTCTAGAAGCCACGAGTGGTAGCTCCTGGGCCACACATGTCCTCTAGGTGGATTTGTACGATTCCAATTTTCTGCATCACCCACTGTGGCCAGGGTTTGACCAACAGCTACCAGGGCCCGGGTCCTGGCCTCTATTGCAGGGAATGTCAGAAAAGCGGGGTGCTAGGTTATCTCCTGTGTTCATTTGTAGAGGTGCTGTGACAAAGTACAGCAAGTTGGTGGCTTGGACAAGAGGCATTTATTTAATCTCTTCTGGTTGTGGAGGCCAGAATCCTGAGCTGGAGGTGCCGATAGGGGTAAGCTCTCTCTAGAGGTGCAGGCAGGATCTGCTTCTGGCTCTCCAGTCTGCCAAGGCCCTCTCTGTGTGTGCCTGTCTGTTAAATCCTCCCCATTCTCCTTTTGTGGTACTGAGGATGGAACCCAGGGCCTTCACTTGAGCTGCATTTGTAGCCCCTGCCCCGCATTTAAAATTCTGATACAGGTCTCACTAAGCCGTTTATTCACCCAGGCTCGGTTTGAACCTGTAATCCTCCTCCCCAGCCTCCCAGATTGCTGGGATTGCAGCCATGTCCCACAATGCCTGGCTAAATTTTCCCTTTAAAAAGATGCCAGGCATATGGGATTAGGGATCACTCTAGTCTAGTATAATCTTAACTGATTACATCTGTGAGACCTTTTTCCAAATAAGAAAGATCACATTCTGAGGTACTGTGGGTCAGGACTTCAGTGTATCAATTTTTGAGGACACACAGTTCAAGCCGTAATACCTCCTCAAATACAGGAAAGGCAGCCAAAAACATGAGAAATATATGCTATAAGTTCAGAAAATAGAATTTGCAGTCCATGATGCTTCATTTTTGTGAGTACATGTTTGTGCTCCCTCAGGATTTTACGTAACATCTTCCTTCCCTTTACTTCCCTTTCCCTCGCCTTCCTCCTTCCTTCATCTTTATCCCCTTCCCAGGAATTTATTATTGATGTTGGTCATAGTCTTAGGTGGGCAAAAGAATGTTTCCTATGAATATTAACTAGAATGAATTGAAGAATTAAAGCTGAAAAGAATTTAAAAGATTGACCCAATGATTTCTTTATTTCAGGGGAAAAAATAGAGGTTCAGAGAAGCTATGTGACTTATCTAAGTTCACACAGCAAAGATGAGATAGGCCACAGAGACACCTTGTTCAGTGCTCTTTGCTTTCAATTACAAGCACCAGCTTCACATTTATATAAATCCAGGTTCGGTTTCTGACTCTGTAGAGGGTTGTCCCCAGAGGACCCGACACCCTGCTGTAGGTCTTGGGCAGCAGCCAGTGGCATTTGGCAGGCAGCTCTGACCTGCGATTGCTTGCAGGATTTGACAGACTGTCCTGCCCTGGCAGTGGGGCAGAGGTGAATTATGTGCAGAGTTAGCTCCTGAAAAGGGTGGGTAAGTTTTCTTGAAAAAGAATGAGGGAGGACCCAGGAAGGGTATGTGACTGGTTTTCTTTACTGGAGATGGAAATAAATAAAAACCATTTCAAAAATAATGTATAGGAAGAAAACACCTTTATACCCTGCTATTCATTTAGGATCATGCTCTTAACATGGAGCTTAATTTTTTTAATAGCTTAACAGTTTTTATTTACCAGTTTTTATTTTTATTAGTGCATGTTTATAGTACATTATGATTACATTCCTTGTGGGAGTGTGCACATGCGTGACACATTTTAATTTTTTCACCCTCTTCCATCTTTTGATCTCCTCTCATTTAAGAAAGACCTATCTCTCTACTTCATATTACTTGAGTTTAGATCTTTGTCACTTGGAAAGAGAGTGATCTGGGGTCCCTTGATGAATGATTACTTTCCTGAGATGCCTAGTAGTGCTCGAGTTCCCAAAAGGTAGATGTGTGGAACTTTGACTTTTAAGGTGTTAAGATAGAATATTTAGTCTATTTTTCCATTTTAACATTATTGATGGTGTAAAAATCTGTGATGATGGAATAGCTCCTAAGGATGTTCACTTCTGACAGGCCATTAATTTACAAAATACAAGATCTAGCTCTTCTTTTCCTTTTTGAATTTCCCTGTCTTCCCTCTCCCCGTTTCATCATATTTTTATCCAGAGATAAAGTTTAGATTTGAGAATTATCCTATCTCCGTGCTTTTCCGGGCATATGCAAGAATATTATCAAAGTGCTTTGAAACATGTTCTTTTCCCTTGAGCTCACTGAGGCCCTAGTGAAGGAAGTCGTTCTGATGACAGCCTCTGGGAAGTTTTTGTAGTTCTTTTTCCTTACTGGGGAACTTCTCGGAGGAAGAAGCCCTAGCTTCTCCTCCATAGGGATGGCTAGTCTCAGTGTGTGGGTTTCTACTTGTTACTGTTCCTTCCCAGGAGTCACCGGGGCTTATTAGTACCTCTGCGGGAGATGGGGTGGTCCTGAGCAGGTTGATGGTCAGCTGAGACTCCTGTCATATGTGAGTAGAGGAAAGCTTTTTTTTTCTTTTGGCTGAAGTTGGCATTTTGATCGCACTGTCCTTCCCTGCACCCTTCAATCCCCATGACCTTGGAGAATTAGATGCTTTTGCCAGGACCTCTCATGGTGATTGGCATCCAGTCAATGCTTGTTGTACTGAACTGAATCTGATCAGTCATGGCACAGAGCCCAGTGAACTGGCTGAACAGCAGAAGAAGCAGAGGGTGTTCTGCGGCCCCCTGTTGGCGGTGCTCTTCCTGGATGATTTGAGTTTTTAATAATCTGTCTCTTACCATATTTATATTAGTCTTCTGGGGCCACTGAACCACAGACAAGGTGTCCTCAATAACAGGAATTTATTGTCTCAGTTCTGGAGGTTGGAAATCCACAGGATCAATGTATGGGTGGAGTTGGTGTCTCCTGAGCCCTCTCTTCTTCCCATGTCTGCCTTCTCCTTGTGTCCTCACCTGGCCTTTCTGCATTCTATGTGTGCATCCCTAGGGTTTCTCCTTTTGTGTCACTATTTCCTCTTACGTGGACATCAGTCAGATTGTGTGAGGACTCACCCATATTACCCCACTTAGCCTGAATTACTTTTTAAAAGCCTTCTGTCTCCAAATAAAATCACATTGTGAGGCACTGGGGGTTGGAGCCTCCTTCTGGCCAAGAGGACACATTCTGCCAGTAGCACTCACATTTATTTACCTGGAAGGGACCCTAAATCAAGGAGGCAGACACTAATTGGCACTGGAATGGAACGGAAACACCTGGCTCTTCCCATTCACTGAACATGAGTATGTTTAAGAAGCAACACGGAAACTTCTTAATGTTCATATTTTTAAAACCTGGATGAAAAAGAAAGAGGATCCTAATCACCTTTCACCACAATTCTGAGCCTGTTTTAACCACGGTTCAGGCTAAAGTTACTGTCCCTACCATTCCCCATGGGATGCAAGACAGTGCGAGTTCTCCCAAAGGCAGGAGGAAAGTGCTGCCTACCTTCTTCCTCATGAGGAGGACTCCTTCTGCAGTTCCAGCCCTCAGGTTCTCCACTGCGATGTGATCTCACTTAACAACAGGCAACCAACCCAAGCTCATTTTAAGGTTTTCTCGGGAAAAAACAAGTTAAATATGCCTTATGTTGTAGTCAGAGTTTTTAAGGGAAACAGTTTAATACAAGACACATAATTAATTTATAGGATTATTTTATAATAGTCACCCAAAGAGTTAAATGTAAAAGAGTGCAGGAGATCTGTCCATATATTAGAGACCCAAAGAATTCAGCTCAGGGCCTGGATCCCACTGCAATGTCCTGCACGAGTCCAGCTAAAAGCCTAGATCCCATGGCAATGCTCCCTACGAGTCCAACTAGAGGCCTAGAGCCCATGACAACGTCTCATGCAAGTCGGAATCAAGGCTCTGCACTGGAGAGGGCTGGGGATATTGCTCAGCGGCACAGTACCTACCCGGCAAGGAAGGATCTGCACTCGGCAGGCCCAAAGTTCAGTGGAGGAAGGTAGAAAGTCTGTACTAGCGGGATGAAGACTCTGTGCCAGCAGGCTGGGGATCTGCCCTGGAAGCGATACTCAAGGTAAGGACCAGAGCACCCTTGAAAAGAGTTGCAGCTATTCTCAGCAATAGCAAGGTCCTGAGCTCCTACAATGATAACAGCCAGGTTCATATCAGGAAAACCAGCGCAACACACTTCTCCAAGAGAATCATACTATCTTCCCCTTCAGTTCTCTTTTAATGCTGTTTGCAACATTCCTCTGGTGGACCCTCCACAGCCGGCACCATGCTGATTCAGTTTGGCTGGGTGTTACAAGTTGACCACCAGTTGTCAATCCAGCACACCTTTGCTACTACTCTTCTGTGTTATGTTTTCTTTCTTCAGCTGTCATCCTGGCTCCTCCCTGCCCTTCCCTGTCTTGGGCTGCTCTGCCTGCTCTGTGGACCTCTGCTGGTGTTGCTGTGCTCCAGGCTGGCAGCATCACCTTGAATCTTCGGTGGTAATGTCTGTTGCTCCCTCCACTGTGCTCCCACTGCCCCTTCTCATAAATGCTTTCTGGAACTTCTGAGTTTCTACTGTAATTGCAGGTTGATGTGTTGCTGTCCTTTCCCAGACCATAACCAACCAGTCTAAAATGTAAGTTTTATCATTCAGGTATGGTGAGCCTGACAGATCGGGAGATAGTTGCTATGGAGAAGATGGTTTGTTCCAGTTCTCATGACTCCAAGAGAGTAATGCCATGCTACGTGCAGGGTTTCAACTCAGTCAGAAGACAGAGCAATGGGACATCATGGGGAAGAGGTTTTATTGTGGTTTCTATGAGAATGAACAGGTGAGTTTGAACAATTTCAGTAGGCTCTGGGTATAGGATTGTCCCTGATTTCTTAGAACTGAGGGGATTAGGAGCAGGGGAGAGTAGCTCTGAGTGTAAGAGCCTGATGGAGGAGGTTGTGGGGTGTTGGCTGTGGGTTACTTGGAAGGTGCACTGGTAGGAGTTTGCTTACTGTTTTTTGGAACTGGCTAGCCTTGGATGGGTTGTCCTTCCAGGAACAGCAAGGTCCCAGAGGTAATAACATCAGAAATATATAAAATGATTAACACATCAGTGAAGGATCAGGGATTGCATCCCTCTCCCTGTGTGTGCTTCACTCAGGACAGTGTCTGGAACATAATAGCCATTCAATATATATTTACAGAATGAATGAAATCCCTTATTTTTTGATTACCCTTCAACCTGGTTGTCTTGGTTACTTTTCTTTCATTGCTGAGACAAAATACCCAACACCCAAAAGGAAGGAAGGAAAGGTTTATTTAGCTTACAGTTCGTGGAGGTTTCAGTCCATACTTGGCTGGCTCAGAGGCAGAGTGGCACATGGCAGAGGGCAAACGTTCATGGCAGCAGAACACAGCAAAACCAACCAGCCAAAATGGAGGAATGGCTGCAAGCAGCCTCCTTTTCTCTCCTACTCTGTAAACAGCCTACCCCCACCCAGGGTGCGTGTATCTCTCACATAACCTCCATGCCCTCCTCTTCCACAGGCTCAGGATGTTTATAAAGTAAGCACCCTGGCTTCCTTCTGAATCACACAGTTAACCTTTAAAGCTTTCCAAATTAACATAAACAACATCCCACAAGGGTAAGGGCATATCCTGTTTACCCCAAGATTTACAACTGCTGAGTTACTTAGTTAAACCTTAGACTCCCTAAGTTGACACAATGTATCAACCATAACACTGATTATACCTTGGGTTTGGACTGAGTGACAGTTTAGTGTCAGGCTGAGACTTGAAGAAGTTCCTGATCGTTGCCCTGTATACTTACATGGTAAGTGCTCCGGATCTCTAGTTCATTTCCTCATTCATCACTTCATACAACTTTTGAGCATCTATTTTGCATCTGGCACTAGGCAGAGACAAGGCATGCTTGACTCTCAAGGGTTCAACATGGGACATTGCAGAACTGGAGAAGTTTTCATTTCCATTTGATGTTATAGGTTTGGTAAAATAGAGACTTGAAGTTCCAGTGCTAAGCACATATTAGGCTTTTCAAGTTTTGTTGACTATTCTGAATCATGTATTTCTAACATCTTGGGTAAACATCATGGCATCATGGTGGAGTGAGTCAGCTGAGAGTAAAGGCTGACTCACCTGTTTCCTTGTGTCTGGCCTTAATGCAAATGGAAATCCATCTCTGGTATTTCATTCTCCAGTCTGGTCACAGCTTCAACACCTTCTTCTGTCTATTTTAGCAAAAAGCAAGACTGAAAATAATTTCATGACAGCCCTGCAATTATTGCTCATATTCTCAAATTACTATGCCAGGTATTAAAAATATAACGTTTTTTGTCTTTTTGAGGCAGGGTCTCACTATGCAGTTCAGGTGGACTTGAGCTCACTTTGTAGCCCAGGCTGGTCTTGAACTCGCAATGATCCACTTGCCTCAGCCTCCTAAGTGCTGGGATTCCAGGTGTGCACCACCATGCCTGGCCAAAAATATAATTTTCATTATGATATTGGGGAGTATGATGGTTGATATGTTGTGTCAACTTGAGAACTCTGGAAGCTGAATTAAGTAACTCAGGAGTTCTACATCCTGCTGTGTAGAGGACACACCCTTACCACTCTAGGATGTTGTTCATTGTGTCACATTGAGAAGTTTAGAGGTTTAACTTAGTGACTCAGCAGGGGGCGGGGTCCTTGCTCACTTGTAAACATGTTCAGCTTGTGGAAGAGGAGGGCATGGAGATGGAGATGATGTGATTTCTATACCCATGGGGGTGGGGTGGCTGCTTACAATATAAGGGAGGAGAGGAGGCTTGTTCTCCCCATTTTGCTCCTATTGCTTTTGCTATCTCCTCCCACTTTGAACTGTTGCCCCTGTGCCACGCCACCCTACCTTGGAGCCAGCTGATTATGGACTGAAACCTGCACAAACTATGAGCTAAATAAGCCTGTCCTTCCTTAATCTTGGGTGTCGGGTATTTTCTCTCAGCAATAAGAGAAATTTAATGAAGACAGGGAGGGATAAATCTCGTGCTAAAAGCAGTTTTGGATGTGAGATTGCTGGGATTATGAAATTCTCTGTGTGACAAGAAGCTGAGGCTGGGCTATGAGGAGAAAGGAAAGGAAGAGTCTGTCATTCTGCGGAGGGACAGGAGCAAGTGATGAACTTGTTTTCCTTGAGGACTATCTTTACACACAGACACAGTTCTTAGATGTTCTGTATTTTTCTCAGTAATTTGTTATTTCTAAGTACAACAGAACTACTTTTATATAGGTTAAAGAATATCCCATAAATGCATAAAATTAAACACAGTAATTAAAAGATATGCTGTTTTTAAAACCTTCCATCCTGCCTGTCTCCCTCCTTTTCTAAATTTCCTTTTCTGATTCATTCTTTTTGATATTATTAATCTTATCTCATTATTATTACAAAAATATGATCTCAGTAGGTAGTATATACCCAGGCCCTGGTGGCCTTTACTATGCCCTGCTGTCACTGGCTTATACCTTCAAGATTCAGCCACGTTTAAAAATTCTTTATTAGTACATATTTGCTGTGCATAATGAGTATGTCCATCACGGGGAGTTGGAACATATACATAGCATGTCTTACTTCTTACTTCCCCCTCTCCTCCCCTTCTTCCTCCTCCCTCCGCCCCTTGGTCCTCTTCCCATTTGAAAAATATCTGCCTGTTTCCTATTATTTATCTTTTGTTTGCTTTTAAATTGCTTATATTTCGGGTTTCACATGTAAGGGAAACCACGTGAGACTTAAGCTTGTGCATCTGATTTATTTCATGTAGCATTACGGTCTCAGGGTGCATCTATTTTCCTACAAGTGACTCAAAGCTATCACTTCTGTGGCACACTAGTACTCCGTTGTGTATACGTACACATTTTCTTTATCTATTCATCCCTTAATGAACACGTAGGTTGCTTCCAAGATTTAGCTACTGTGAATTGTGCCACTATGAACAGGGATATGCAAGTATCACTGTAATGTGATGCCTTTAACTCTTTCAGGAGTTACCTAGAAGCAGAATAGCTAGGTCAAATGGAATTCCTAGTTTTAGTTTTTTGAGGAATATATATATTGTAATTTCTATAACAGTTGTACTAGTTTATATTTCTACAAACAATATAGAAGGGTTCCTTTTCCCCATTACGAGCAATTGTTATTTGATGTATTTATTATAGTCATTTTTTGTGGAATAAGGTGGAATCTGTGTTGTTCTGATTTGCATAACTCTAATGGCATCTTTCATCTATGATTGGCCATTTGTATCTGTCTTTCATAGTATGGATCAGTACTTCATTCCTTTAAGCCTGAATAGATACTGCGCTGTGTGTATGTACCACATTTTGTTTACCCATTCATCCGTGAGGGACGCTTGGGTCCTTCCCACTTCTTGGCTACTGTGACTAACACTCCTATGAACACTGGTGAACAAATCGTCCCCCTGTGCTTTGGGAAAGTACTGAAGAGGAAGATAGCTCTGTGGATAGCCATCATCAGCTCAAGGTCACTGCAATCACTGCTTTTGTGTCCTGAATCTTGGTCTTTGTGTAAAAATCTCTGGGCCTACAGCTTGGAGAATCTTGCCACAGATGGATCTGTGAGGTATCTGATCATATTTCCCAGAGGCTCCTGAGCACTGTAGAGAAACCTTAACTAGTTCTGTATTTAAATTTCCTACTATAGCTCATAAAATGAAGAAAAGCTGAGAGAGGATATTGAAACCTCCATGTGTTTGAATTTAACACATACAATTGTTCCAGTTCTAAAATATAAAATTAATAAAACTTTAGTTTTATGATGTGAAAATGAATCAGTGGAGAAAGGATGAATTAATTTGTGGTGTTGGGGCATACAATTAAACCAAAGATTAATTCACAATGGAACAAATATTTAAACTCAAATAATGAAGTAATAAAAGTATTTGAAAAAATTTGGAAGATTAAAAAATCATTGTGGTGGGAAAAACTTTAAAACATTTTTATTTTATTAGTACATGGCTTTAGTCCATGCCATTTATGGTTGTCTTGGGGAGTGGTTACATGTACATAGCATGGCTTGTTTCTTTTTTTTTTAAACCCCCTCCCTCTTCCTCCAATTCCTCCATCCAACTTTTCATTCTTATTGATATTATTAACCTTAGGTCATACTATGGCATGTAGCATTTGCATTAATTAAAGTTACTGGGTTCCTATATATGGCATATCTTTATCCTGCTCATTTTCCCTTCCTCTCCTCCTCACCCTGTAGAAAAATGTTTTAAAAGTGTGACACAAAATGTAGAATCAGAAAAAATATCACGGACATATTTAAATAAATGAAAGGATGAAATTTCTGCAAGGGAAAGTGCTCCATAATCAAAATCAAAATTTACCCTGTTGTCATTGACCCTTTTACATTTTATATCATAGAAACAAGAACAAAATATGTGACTCATATTGCAGACTAAATGTTTTTGTCTAATTTATGAAGAGGCCCTACAATTTAATAAAAAACAAGCCTACAGAACTACGTACAAAGGATAGGAATAACTCAACAGGAGAGGAAAGGGAAGATAAAGGAGGTGGACAAGACTGGACAAATATCTGGGCAGATTTTTCTAGCTTACTCTTTTTTTTTTTGTGGTACTGGGGATCAAACTCAGGACCCTGCGCTTGCTAGGCAAGTGCTTATTCCACTGAGCTATATCCCCAGCCCCTCTAGCTTACTCTTAATAAGAGAATGCAGACCAGAACAGCACTGGGGCGTTCCCTTCACTTATTACTTTGGAAAATATAAAACGCTTGGTCACACACTCATTTTAGTAAGAGCTTGGGAAATGGCTACTCTTTCCCAGTACTGAGGGTGGGAGCAAGGGCTCCACATGTACTAGGCAAGCACTCTAGCACTAAGCTACACCTCAAGCCCTTTAATTTTTAAATTTTATTTTGAGACAGGGTCTTGTTAAATTGCCCAGGATGGCCTTGAGCTAGCAATTCTCCTACCTTCACCTCTTGAGATTACAATCAGCCCCTCTTCCAGCTTGATGTTGAAGGTCCATCAAACTATAAGATTTTCCATTGAGATCAATGTGCCGAGATTCATCTCTACTACAAAAGCACCTGCATTTTGGCCAGCAATGCTGCTGCTTTTAGACTTTTAGAACTTCATCTTACGGTTTTGCTCAGACAAGTATAAAGTGACAAACATATAAGAGCCTTCATTGCAGCACGGTATAGAATACTGAAACCATTTTAATATCTACCAAGAGGCGTTGGATTGAATAAAACATTACATATATGTTCAATGGAATATTGTATAGCCACAAAAAATGAAGTAGGTATTTTGTACACTGTGACGGAATGAGCTTATACATATTGTTTTTTGATGTTGCTATTTTGAGGCAGGATTTAGCTAGGTATTGCAGGCTGGCCTTGAACTCACTTATGTATCTCAGGCTTGCTTTAAGCCTGTGGTGATCCTCCTGCCTCAGCCTCCCAAATGCTGAGAGTACAGATGTGCCACCATGCCTGGCAAGTTTATATATATGTGTGTGTATATATACATACATCGTTAAGAGAAAATAGAAATAAAAACAATGTTCAGAACAACATGTATATTGTGTTTCCACACTTCAAATATATATTATGGATATACTCACAAACACATATACACAAGCACGTATATTTATCTGCAGAAGTATAGAATATCTTTGAAGTTTACAAACAAAACCTTCTGGGATACTAACAGGGTTACTAGGAGACCTATATGTACTACAGATGAGAAGGAAGCCTATCTCTGCACTGGAGCTTTTTATATTTTTGTATCATAAGTATGAATTACGAATTTAATAGGTAAGCAAAAAATTTTAAAATCATGCACCCCCAGAATGTACTTCTGTAATGGATCACTAGCTTAGAATTTTAAGTGCCCGCCCTCCCCACCTGGGTGGACCCTGGGTCAGACCGTGGATGACCTCATATTACTGAGCCAGTATCTTTTGGATTTTAGATTTACTAAGCCCTTTCCCCTTATTTTGCCGCTCGATTCCGGGTGGTAATCCCAGGAGCCACTTTATCATTGCACTACATGGCAGTGCTACACGGAATAGCTTTGAGGTTCAGATTGTGCCGCCACGCTGACAGCGAAAGACACCACAGAGAGCCGTGCTGGCTTAAAGGAAGGATTTTTCTTTCTTCTAAGAACCTCTTTGTGCAGCTATTTGAACGTGCTTTTTGGTGGTAGGAACAGAGACCTGAGCCTTCCGATGCTTTCATACATATATATATATACACACACATACGCACATACAGACACATTTGTCAAGACAGCTATTATTCGTGAATTATATACAACCTTTTGGCTTTCGCTTGTCCTTTCTTCTTTCCTCGTCTTCTCTTCTTCATTTTCTCTTTTTCTGTTCCTTATCGTCTAAACCCGTTTTGGAAGCAGCTAGAATGTTTTTACAAGTTCTACAAACGCAGCACAGGCCATAAAATAGGCATTTGGCATCATAGGACAGAGAATGGGCACAGGAATCAACTTGGCAAAGAAAACGCAACCTGGGCTTTAGCTACACTAGATAATAAGCGAATGACACCCAATACTAGAATTAATATACACCGGGCCAATGTCTTCTTAGAATTCTAGACTTATTAACTGTGAGCATCAAAGGCTTTGAATACTTCATGGCTCCCCTAGATAGGGAGCCTCAGGTCACCCTCAATCTGGCAGGCAGGAAGACAACATTCGGTGCTGATGCTGGAGGTGCTTACTCTGTCCTCTCGTAACCTGTGTGGCCTTTGTCAAGGTAAAATTCTTCTCTTTCACGCTTCCTTACAAAAGTCAGTTCCCAAACTCTCTTCCGCTCCTTTCTCTTTGTCCCAGAGCTTCTCATTCCTCTGGTAGGAAGGGACATACTGACCAAGTTAGGAGCAAATTATGAGCAAGTATTTCATTAGTTGGGACCCAAATTCAGGCTGAGATGCCCCAGAATTCATTTACTATTCCTTTTATGTGCCTCTCACCTAATGTTCCTCAAGAAGTGTTTGATTTAGGAAAACCCATAGTCTGGGATACTGCAACTTCAGGAGATGCTGTTAATACTACCCTAATTCAGATTTAAACCTGAGGTCAAATACCCTTAGAAAAATGAATACCTCTTAAAGATAGAAGCCTTTGGAGAATACAACTCTGCTACAAAAATTCTTGGCTATTGATTTACTGAGGCCATGCCAACCAATCTAATTCTCCTACTTTAAAAGGCCTTCAGGAGAATAGCAATTTTTATAGGATTTTAAGGACATAAATCAAACTGTTCTCTTCATCTATCCCATAGCCCCTAAAAATACCTATACCTTAGTTACACATCAAGAGAGGCTCAATATCTTACTGTTTGTACTTAATGACTTTTTAACATACTTCAAACCGAGATTCACAATATATTTTTGCTTTGGAATGGGGGCACCCCAAGAGACCATTCAATATACCTGGATAGAGTTACCTGAGGGGTTCATAAACAGTTCTCATTTGTTTAGTAATGCTGTGACCAGAGACCCAAGAAAACAAATCAAAAGGGGACCTTGTTATAATACGTCAATAACTTATTGATTGCTAGTACTACCATGCAAGAAATTTTCTTGCTTATTAAGGGTATAGGGTTTCCTACACAAAGGCTTAGATCTTCCTCAAAACAGTCCAGCACTTGGACTTTGTCCTCATTCCAGCAGTCCATATATTGGCTCCCAAGTAGAAACTGGCTATTGCCTTATTGTTTAACTGTGGTTCCAAAAGACAACCCCAAGAGTTATTAGGCAGGGTAGGTTTCTGCCAGGTATGGATCCCAAATTATGGCTTAAATGCAAAACCTTTACATGAAGCATTAAAGGAAGTTTCTCTACTGAATGAATGACTGTTAAAGGGTATTTGGCCTGTGAAAGAGTGAGTTAGGTTGTGTCCCTGCCTTGAGTCTCCCTAACTTGGAAAAACCTTTTATACTATGTATATAAAGGGCTGGATTTGGTTCTAAGGACCTCAACCCAAAATTTGGGGCATGTCATAGTTTGTGTCTAGATGTTCCCCCAAAGCCTCATGTGTCACCAGAAAATAAACTCCTTTGAAATGCTGTGTGGCAGACTTTTCTTGATTACTTGCTAGTTTGATGAAGATGCAAACCATGCCTTACAATTTGTCGTTAATTTAGATAAAACTCAGCAAGCGCTCTTGGACTATGGAAGCAAAATTTTTTCTGATCTGACTCGGAGTTGTGCTGTTCTTCAAGAGTGCTGCTAGGAGCTGGAGCTATGATTAAAATGCAGAGGGCAAGGTCACTGGAAGATCAACTTCAGCCCAAGTGGAAAGGATCTTACTAAGTTTTTTTCACCCACTCCTAGTGCTACAAAACTACAAGGGATCCCTCGCTGGGCTCATTTAACAAGAATAAAACTTGCTTTACCTGATCTCCCACAGGGTTCTTCGGATTCAGAGAAATGTACTTCTGACTCTGTAGAGGATGGCAAGTACTTGTTCAAGAGAACTAGGGTATCAGCAAAATAAGTAATATGGTGGTATCTCAAAGGGAGCCTGTTTGTGTTTGTTGTCATTGTACTGCTGCTTTCTTGTTGCTTTGAACCTCTCCTCCAGGAAAGCACCTCTTTTTCTGTGCTGGATCTCAGTTTAAAATGGTATGACTTACCTCAGGCTTATTATGTCTTTGCTGTGGTTTCTTGGCTTGCAGGTGGTCTTACACTAACCACTTATGGGTACTATTTATGTAGCAAATAGCCCAAATTGTCAGTCTCTTAGTTGCTGATATGCGCCTATAGGAACCACACAAGAGATGAATCACTAGTATACCATAATGCCTTATATCTAGATGTGCCCCTAAAGCCTTATGTAGTCATAGGTGAGGCTTTTCAGAGGTGATTGCATCTTGGGTGTGTGATTCTTGGATTAAGTGCTTACCAGTTCAATTATTTAAATTGAGAATGGCCAAAAACTGTGGATTTTTCATTAATTTTTACAAGATAACAAGAAATATAAAAATGACAGTTTTATCAAATTTATTCAAGAATCAACTGGCTGCAATGACACCTGCCCCAGTGATGCTTGGGATAGTCAGTATATAAATGAACACACTGTCTCAGTGATGCTCAGGATAAACTGTTAAGTGGCTAAGAATGTGATGCTGGGATAAAGCGTGTGTGATTAATAAATTAGTCCACTGATTGGCTTAGCATAGTTCTGGGTGTGGATAATGGGAAGGCCCACCTACTCTAGGGGTAAGTGACACCACCACAAAGTGGGTAGCTGGGAAGAGAAAAGTGAGTCTGCTGGTGTGACTCCTGGTGCTGCTGCTTGCTGCTTTGCTGTCTGCTGCCTGCTTACCATTGACTATTTCTCTTCTATGATGCCACCTTACCTTGGGATCAGCTGACTATGCACTGAAACCTCTGCAAACTGTGAGGTGAAATAAACCTTTTCTCCTTCAATTTCCATGTTGGGTATTTTGTCTCCGCAATGAGAAATGTAACTAAGATATATGCTAATACAAAAGGTATCATATAGTAGTATTTTTATGTTCTCTACAGTAACATGCCCAGCCAAAGGTGGAAGAAAGACTACAACCTGGCTGTGAGATCAGTGGCATAGCACAGGGAAAAGAACTGAACTCCCTTTATTAGTAGCCAATTCTCAGAAAAAATAGAAAAAAACCCCAATATATCCTTATGCAAACCTTAGCTAAGCTATGCTAAGAGACATAAGAACTCTGTTCTAAATTGCTTCTGATACTCCTCCTAATAATCCAAACTACTCCAAGTTTTGAGATAGGGATGTCTAAGTTTTAGACATCACTCTGGGCTTGGCCTCAAAATGGTGATCTTCGCATCTCCTTGTATGATAACACTGTAGAGTACAATGACACCTCAGGAGAACTTGTCCTGATCTCAGTTGTGGGTGAGATTGAATCCACTTTTGGAGGGTAACAAAAACAATAACAGAAATTTTACTTGGACATCTGAAGTCCTTAAATTCTGGGGTGAAATAACATAACTTTGGGATAATTAAAACAGGATGCACTTAAAATTCAACAGAAACAGGAAACATAATAACAGACCACATAAATCTGCTTCTCTTAATATATAGAGATAGGAGGGAGATGTCAGCACATGCGCACGTGAGTGCACACACACACACACACACACACACACACACACGTGCACATAACCAAATGGAGAGACTCCCCTGTTGTATACCACCCCATATGCCTAGATGATTATTATTTGGGCACTTGACTGTGGTTCCACAGCTTGGATAGCTTGTGATTCAGCTATGTTCCCTTCAGATTTAGGATTTAGCACTTCCTACAAATATATTTGAGTACAGTGATGGAGCACTGAAGTATCTTACAAGGGAATAATAAATTCCTACAATGTGGGCAGAACTTATTCAAGAGCCTCCTGAGATGATGGAAAAGGACATACACTATAGTTAAGGTGCTTACAACTCCTCTACGCTTATAATGGTACTTTTAGAAGGGTTCTATATCCTGGGATCTTTTCTGACAAGTGCCTGGTTGTGCACTTGGACCAAGAAAGAGCTTGATTTTGAGATCTTTTCTATTATCAACGTAGTCCTAAGCCCGGATGCATCATTTACTGTTTATTTTTTCTGGTATGTTGGACTACCCAGCCTTTAAAAAATCTATTAAAAATATATCCATGCACACACAGCAATTGAGATAAACTATGGTGAGAGCTTTTGAACTCCCCAAATCTGCCCTAGAATTAGGCCCAACAGATCCTCCACAAAGGGTGAACACTTAGTGAGCTCAGTGGAAAGTGGATGCGCTTTCTTGGGGAAGGCTATTGTTTTTACCTGAAAACTCTGGAAAGATAATAAAAACCATCAAAATTTTAAAAGGACAATATTACCAACTTAGAAAAAAACAAGGGGTAGGCTATCTCCTATACTTCATGACTGGCTCAGATGGTCGGGGTCCTTGTTCAGCCCTCTACTCTCAATTTTGGTGCCAATAATACTCCTTACTTTGCAGCCATATCTACTTAAATTTCTTGTTAGATTTCTTTTCTCAAGGCTCCAACAATTTCAAGTAAAACTAATGGTTGTCTAGGAGTTTTAACTTATCCCTGGTCAAGAATCCATGCCATGGTCCCCTTCAGATTAGGTACTGAGAAGGATGGGCAGGGATTACCTGAGAGCCTGAAGAAGTTACAGAAGAAAACTTTAGTCCTTATCTCATTAAGAACAAGGAGGATGAAACCTGTCATTGGGGAAATGAGATAGAGACCATCATAGTGGGACAAAAGCCAAATAAAATTCCTAGGCTTTCTTTTTGACTTGGCTTGTAACTCAGTGGAGTTGATGTGCATTTCTTTTTCCCACTTCTCTCTTTTTTCCTATCCTTACCCTTCTGTTATTTCAGCACCTGAAGCAGATCAAGTATGTAAGTTTCTTCAGCTACCATAAAGCTCAGACTGAACTACAAGGCTAGAATATTTGCCCAAGATGGTGGCATTAGCTGCAGAGGAAGCCAACAGTTCCAAGAGGTTGACTGCAACTGCATGGTGGCCCAGATGTTTTAGAAGAAAGAAAAAAATGTTTTGAAATCATATCCCTCACCCATTGACAATTATTGGACTTTAGCTCACTCCAGGAAATCAATAAAAATTTGTCTTTTCCTTTCTTTGGAGAGCAGGCTATTCCTCCTCTTAGTGCTGTCTCCCTTCAACTGACACCTCATTTAAAGCCTTCAGTGTATGTGTTCTCATTTCTATATTTTCTGTGCACACAGAACCCATCTCTGGTAATAAGTGGGTTTCTGTACCTGTGTTTCACCACTGAAAAGCTCAAGTTTGCTGGGTGTGATGATGTACACCTATAGTTCTAGCTGCTCTGTAGTCTGAGGTGTTATGGCAAAAATCGGAATGAATTCTGCAGGAGATCAAAGAACTCATTCAGGACAAAGGGAGTTTATTTGGAATCATCCCAACAGGAATGAGGGCCCTTAATTGTCTTTGTTCTCACCTTATATGCATTTTTGGTTTCCATGGTAATGGATTAGAATGTTACATTCACTGACCTTGGTGGTCATATGGTTTTTCTCCCCCTGCAGGACCCCAGGTCAGCTGCAGGTGGCATGTCTAACCATGATAGATGTCTCTCCCATTATGTTCCATTTGTCTCCCTTTTTTACAACCTATGGATTCCTTTAGGGTTACAGTGTTCCCCCAGGGCCAGGAGATGAGAACTACCCAGGTGGGGTCACAGAGGTCATCTAGGCCTGGGTGCTCCTTATCTCTGGAGGATATTCCTGGGCAGAGTTTCTTCAATGTCTGGGAGGCTTCCCAAGACACATTTTTGTTCTTTACTAAAACTAATTCCTTTTCTAAAATGATATGCTAAGAATCACTGTTCCCTACAGAGACAGGAGAGCTGCAAGCTTCAGGCCAGTCTGAGACACTTAGTGAGACCCTTCACTGTCTAATAAAGACTAGGTATGTTCTTCTACCTGAGTGCAAAGGCCTTGGGTTCTGCCCCAGTACCACAAGACAGAAACAAACCAAAACCTGAAACCAAGTGAAAAACAAGCAAAAAAAGTCCTATGCTTCCTTTTGCATTGTATGTAATCTTCTGAACAATTTTGAGCATAATTGTCCCAAATTTATTTATAGAAAATCCTAAATGAGAAAATTTAATTCCAATTTCTTTTATCTGGACATAGCCTGTTCACTGCTTCTGGTGATTTGTATTATGTGGAAGAAACAAAATGAATAATCTTTCAGTCTTTTGGGTCATATTCAAAGCCCCCAGCTTTTACAGAGGAAAATGAGATACAAGAAGAAGACTTGTAAACTAAGCAGTCTGTTTCTTTTCCCAAAGAAGATTACTAACGTTGCTTTCTCTTTCACAGAATTGAACCACAATAGTAGCCAACATGTTACAGCAAAAATTGGGCTGAATTCCACAGGAGATCAAAGAACTCATTCAGAACAAATGGAGTTTTTATTAATTTAATTTAATAAAACTAATTTGGACCAGTCACCCCTGATTCCTGATTTGCTGGTCAGGAATGTGGCCCTTAACTGCCTTTGTTCCCACCTTATATACATTTTTAGTTTCATGGTAACAGATTGGAATGTTTTAGGCCTGGCCACAGTTGTTTCCCTTGTGCCACATGACTGGGTCAGACTCTGGCCACAATAATATACACTTTCCATACTTCTATATGTCTCCCTTTAGATGACCATACATTTCCTTTATGGTTACAATGTTTATCTAGGGCCAGGGATTCCAGGGCAAAGTCAGAACTGCAAAGTTAACTCTTTGCAACCCCTCCAGGATGTTTCTCAAGACACATTTTGAGGCATCCACTAAGACTAGAATTATCCTATCTTAAAATGATATATTAAAAGTTGCCATCCCTTACAAACATTCACTGAAAGTTTACATAAGTAGAGTTTTGTGGGAACATAGAGGAATGCATTCTTGAATGAAATTTTTTCCTATTACTAAACTACATACCTAAACAAACAAAAACCTCACAACTGAGTTAAAAATCGTTAACATAAAGAAACAATGAGAACAGAGGAAAATCTCTGAATATTCAAAAAATGGTAAACAGTCTTGGTTTTATAGAAGACAGCAAGTGTGTTCGGTTATTCCACTCTGTATATGCTTGGCAGATACAGGGAGCTGTATATGAAGAAAGAAATAATTTGAAGTACAGTCCTATGTAGGTTTTTGGCTGGTTACTGATGTTAGTATCTTATGTGTATCTTGTTTGGCCTCTTGAATACACTCCCTTAAGACTGGAATATTTGATTTGTTCACTCTTTGGCGCCAGGTTGCTGAGACAGTGAACATTTGCCCTGTCCTCAGCTTTTATAGAGGAAAGTGAGATGTGTCTTCACTTGTAGGCTGTCCCATCTTCTACAATTGAAACAGTGTTGAGAAGCTCAGGATGAAAAAAGTCTATCTCAAGTAATTTGATTTTGTACTTCAAATATTATACCTTATGCACTACATCAGTGAATTAAAAAATTGTAATAGGATGTTTAAAGAATTGGAAGCATAAAGAATTAATCACTAAAGATTATCCTTGCATAAGCTGAACTAGATTTCAAATTAGTTTGACTATTTTCATTAGGGTTTAGGAGCTTAAAACTTAATCACTTCTGTCAGTTTAATTTTTGTAGTCTCAAACTAGTACAGGAGAGAAGGAAATGGCAAAGCTGGCTGGGCAAGTAGTTGTGACCTGTTATTTACAAAAATCCCAGGACACATGGGCAGAACAGTTCCCAAGGCCCTTCACGTGAAAACTTGAGCTTTTCTTGTGAGAACCTGAGCAGGTTTTCCATAGGACAGCCTAGACCTGACCTCAGCCCAAGGCATGGTTGATGCAAAAGGACCCCCATTGAGATTTTGCCACTCTGCTCTTTCTTGCATGGCCGCGCTTCCTCGTGCTGTAGGTTGTACTTCTTTTCCTACTTTTACTTGGCCCAAACTCACTCTAGAGCCTGTTTCTCTTTTTACCTTTAATAAAACTTTGCTACCGTTTGTGTTTGTCTTGAGCCACTTCTTTGCTTAGGACAAAAAGAACCTAGAAACCACCTCTGGGAGGAGACTCCAGCACCTCACAACCCAGGAACAAGATTGCTTGGACGTCTAAGTGGGGCTCAGGGATCCATGGCTCTGTTAGGTCTCCCAAAAGGTCTCACTTCTTCATTCTAGTCTGAAAGCTCATGCTCTGCTTTCAGTATAAAAGAACCACTTCAAGAACTTTTGACTAAAATGAATTTCTTAGTGTCTTCACTGTTCAGGACATTGCACCAAACAACAGGAATTAATAATACTAATTCACTTTCTTGTCCTTCTACTTTTTGTTTTAGTTGTTGTTGGTCCACAGTGGTTTTCAAGCTTATTTACAAATTAAAATTACCTGTGTGGGTTTAAACCATGCCAGGGCCTAGGCTAAAGTTCAGACTGATTAAATAAAAACATGTGGTAGTGAGACCCAGGCATCAGTTTTTCTTCAATGCTTCCTTGGTTCTCATGTTTGGCTAAAATTGAGAATACTGGCTCATTAAACCTATTCTGTAATGAAAATCTTACTCATTTTCAACCCATATGCTGCACCCTCCTTTAAGTCATCTCTCAACCTATTAGTCCCTCCTTCCTTCCATGTACTGATTAAACATTTCAGTTATAATTATTAACACATTTTGTCACCAATATATAGGTCTATCTCTGGCAGGAGGTTAAAATTCCATTAAGAGAAGTTCCCTGTTTTATTAACTGTTGATTCTTCATGGTACATTATAGTGTTATTGTGTATTGGTGGAACTCAATAAATATTGGTTAAAAGTAATAATATAAAAGCCAGGCTTACTGGCACATGCCTATAATCCTAGCACTTGGGAGGCTGAGGTAGGTGTATCATTGCAAGACTGAGGCCACCCTGGATTATGTAGTGAGTTCAAGGTTGGTCTGAACTAGCTGTCTCAAAGCAAAACAAAACAAAACAAACAAAAGTAATGTAAAGAAATGGTGAAAACTTACATTCATATTGGATATTATTACTTTTCAAAGTGTATTCACTGCCCTCTCAAGTAGAAAGCTGGAAATACATATAAAATATCTATTACTAAATATCAGATAACAAGTGACACATGGCTTAGATCATTGAGAGAAGGAAAATGGATGTGATGAGTGCTATTATCATTCTGGTTTTCTGCTGGAGATAATTTCCATGGAGCTGAGTGATGGTGTATTGAACCTAAGCAGGGAATAGTGACTTCACTGAGTTCAGGAGATAGTGATCAGAGTTGATAGAGGGCACAGAAGCATCTCTAACTTGTGGGGCTCTATGCAGAAGAATAACTCCAAGAATTTGTACAGGATTCCTTTTTATATTTGCTGAATACCAGAACATGCAGGTATAGCATGGAATGTTACAAGGTAGGGCATGTGACAAGAGAGATGTGATCTGAACACACCAGGATGGTAGGATTGTCTAGCAGATTGGAGAATGGTTGGTAACCATTGGACCCATACAGTAGAGACTCCAGAAGAGCCACAGCTTAATAATTTAGTACACTACCATTGGAATAAGACTAATCTAGCTTTCTACCACAAGGAAGCTTAAAAAGAAGGCTCTAAAAGTTCAAACTATACTAAAATAACCTTAAAAGATTGACCAAATAAAGATGAATACTCTCTAAAGGAAGAGAGAAGGTACAGATTTTCAAGAATGTAAGTCCCACAATGCACAACCACTAAGAAATAACTAGACCAGACACATTAAGAGCAAGAAAATATAATATAAAACCTGAAGAAAAATCCATCAGCAAAAATGAACCCAGAAACACAGAAATTGTAGGATTGGCAGGTAGAAAGAGTAAAGCACCATTATGACTTTGATCAATTATCCTTTTTTAAAAAATAAAACAAGAATATAGTGAAAACATATGGAACATATGAAAGGGGAACTTCCAGGGATGAAAAAACATCGTATCTAAGATGAAATCTTCACTAGTTAGAGCAGATTAAACAATGTAAGAAAATATTGGTAAATTCAAACACATAATAATTGAAACTACAGTGAAACATATAGAGATAAAAGACTAAACCATGGGAATAAGGGAAAAGTAAACAAGACTCACTGATTTATAGAAAAATATCAAGCTGTCTCACATACATGACATTTGAGTCCCAGAAAAGGTGGCAGCGTCAGAAAAACAAAGAAGAGGTAGATGATTGGGGAGGGAGGGAAGAGAGAGGAATTTTCAGGTGCTCCCTGGCCGTTTGGTGTCTCATGGCCCTGTGTTCCATCTCTTCCAACACCCAGCACCGCACCAGGAGCTATGCTGTAAAGATACATGCAGGCTGAACATGGACTTTGGTTCAGAACCTCAGGGTCAAACTGCAACTCACTGAGGCTTTCTTTAAATTCTATGTGGCATCTTTTCTCACCACTGAATTGTCACCAAGGTCTATCTGTCAGGTCACATGACTAGGTGTTAGGACTTTGCGTACTGGGATGTTCTTTGGTTTGAGTCCCACAGAAAGTCGGTAGAGTTTTGTATCACTGGAATCTGGCCAGAGCAATAGTCCTTGGTGTGTTACAGGCTGTTTCCCAAAGCAGCAGATACCCACCAGGCATCAGGCTTCTCTCTTCATAGAAAGCGGCTCCCGATGCCACAATTCGGACTCTTGCTTTGACAGGATGACTCAGTACGTCCATGATTATTAAATCTCTAAATATTTCATGGAATGAGTTTGCTCTTAAATCTTCACAAGGGTTAAATCACACCATGCTGGCTGTCTTACCAAGGCCTTTTGCACATTGGTCTTCTTTTCCTCATCTGTTTTGAAATTGTCACAATGTCACCAACGTTGTGGTTAATGTCACAGAAAATCTGTTAGGTTTTGCTAAGCCATGGCAAGCTTCTGCCCTTGCAAGATGTTCCAGGCAGGACACAGTTCATATGGCCCACCCGGTCTAAATCCTCGGGCTGCACCAAATGGCATCTGTCTGCCCTTACAGGTTGCTCGATTGATGCCTCTGTCTCAGGAGACACGGGGAGTTTAGCTTTGGTGAGTCTTTTTTTTTCTCTATATATATTGTTAATGGAATTTAGGGATTTTACACGGAGCTCCATTCCTTAAAAGGACTTTTTAAAACTTTTTTTTTTTTTTTTTTGTGGTACCGGGGATCGAACTCAGGACCTTGCACTTGCCAGGCAAGCGCTTATTCAACTGAGCTATATCCCCAGCCCTAAAACATTTTTTGAATTAGGGCCTTGCTAAATTTCTAAGTTGCCCAGGCTGGACTTGAATTGGCAGTCCTCCTGGCTCAGCCTCCCAGAGTGCTGGAATTATAAGTGTGTGCCACCATACCTGGCCTTGTTCTGTTCTTGACCCTCCTGGGATAGGAGTCCTGTATTGAAATTAAAATCTTTCCATCCTACACCTTCCCTGATTGTCCTAAGTGACACAGGGAAGGCAAGATGGCTTAAGCCTGCATGAGTTCTCCCTACTGGGTATTAGGGCCTATGGGATGGCCATCACTCAGACGGAGCTTTTCAAGACCTGGCCTAGAGAATGGAAGAGGGCCTTTGCTGTCGTGTGCTGTGTTAAGTTCACAAAGCAAGCACTTAGTCTAGTTGTTCCGATCTCTGTATGCTCTCTCCCTACCAGTCAGAACAGAACTAGATTTCCTCAGGGATTAACTAATCATAGGCTAGCACATAGCGAACCAAATTAAACTTTTATAAAAATAGTATCACACATTATCAGGTATAGTCACTCTCAGTACTCTTGCATTTCATACTTGTGAATTTCCGTGCTTGCTAAGATTTCTTTGTAACTTCCAATCAATAACTATGGTGCGTTCATGGTCACTAGTGGACACGTGCAGGGGGGCAAAAATCTGAGTCACTCAACTAGCAGGCACAGATGAAGGTCTGCCAGGCAGCGCCACCTTGTGGTCTATTTGTGCCATGTTTTTGTATATTTATGTGTATTTGGATTTAAAATGGACCGAAGTGCAGCACTGAGGTGCTGTTTAATGTTCCTATGTGTAGGAAGGCTGTCACGTGCTGTATGGAGAAAATACATGTATTAGATAAGCTTCCTTGAAGCATGACTGCCAGGACATTGGTCTGAATTCAGTGTTAATGAACCAACAACACATACTAAATAATGTTTCCATAAGATTTAAAAAGACTCAAAATTGTTGTCCATCAGTTAAAGCTCAGCCGAGCATCTCTTGTGATACACACTGGAGCCTGTGGCCCTTCCTGGCTGAGATAGCACATCATAGATCCTAACAAATCACAGATCCTAATGTATTGTGGGTGTTAGGAAGAGACCAACCTCACAGGGATGACAAGGAACAAATCCATGCCACGCTCTAGGTGCCAAATTAGACAGCAAAAATTCAGGGATGAGATGAAAATTCAGTACAGTTATTAATCACTGCATAACAAACAACATGAGCATTAGCGAAGTGCCACCTGTGTCTCTGGGAAATGCCGGGTCGAGGTTGTGCTACACACCAAGGGGCCTGAGCTTTTGGAGCAGGCAGCAAATAGGTAGCAAGAAACAAAGCCTGGGGTGAAGCAGTTGTGTGGTAGTTAAACTGTGGCGTCTTGATCTGCTTCACTGTTAGGAGGCGGACGAGCTATGTAGTCTGACACAGTCAACATGATCTTGCAGGTTGAGCAGGATCCACGGCGGGGACCGCTCCCAGTGGCAGGTGTTCACAATGTTTGGTGTACAAATAAATGAGCAGGGTAGTGGGCTCCGCCTAGAGCGGGAGGTCTTTGTCAGACTTCATTTGGTGCCTTGGAATGGGAAACTCGTTTCTGTCATAATGCATAGTTTTAATGATGTGGTTAACTCTAACTTGTTCGCACTATATTTAGGACCTTCAAGAGTGGTAGGTAGAAATATGGGTGTGTAGGAGGGTAGAATATTGGCAGATGAAATGCAGATTTTGATGGGAAATAGAGGCATTTTGGGAAGCAGGTTGATGAAGTTTTGAACCATTTGCAAAGCTGGTAGGAAGTCCCACACTGTACCCTGCTGTGGTTGGCTGTTAAATTGCAACTGCAGTGGTGGAACAAGCTGCTATCCACATTTTAAATAACTCATCAAAATGTGCAATTCTCTATGGAATTCTCTATACATTAAAACTCATGTTCTCTTTTTTCAATACATTCATGTTTGCTTTTTAAAAATACTTAGTGAACTTTTCCTTTCAAAGTCTATTTCTGCCTGTAGTGGGGAGAATGAGAGATATCAAAAAGAGTTTGCAAGATAGTCAAGGTAGCAATGGCCTGAAAGGAGCTTAAAGGAAGTTTTATCTGTCAAGTTAGGAATTCATAATGTCACCTTCTTAAGACCCGAAGGACTGCGGGAGCTGTATTAACTGAGAGATTAAATTGGATCAAAATCAGGGCCAAGGATTTGACTGAATTATTCATTGAAAAAATTATGTCAAAATTGTCTCAGGTCCATTCTCATAATTAAAAAAGTGGTGATTTCCCCTAGTTATGAAAATAAAGCATTGACGAGCACGGGGAAAATGGTGCCAGCAGACCCGATAGTACGGGCACGCCCTGACCTGCCCCCTCGGGCCTCCTCCCTTCCTCTCCTAGCACCTCCACCGCCCTCACTCACCTGTTTCCCAGGGTCCACTCATATAAAAGTGTTCAATTAACTGAGTGTTATGGAAAGAACTGACAGATTAAAATGCCTCACCTCAGCATAGCTCTCAATGGGCTAATAAAGGGTAAGGGTCGCTCTAACACTGCTGAACCCAGTGACAGGACCTGGCGCTTTTTGGGGGGAGTGGCTGGTGTCTCTGAGCATAAATTCTCGCTGGGGTTTGGTTGACCTGTTGGAGATAGGATGACTTTGGAAGATAATTTTTTTACCTTGACCTGGGCGGGCCGTGACAGGGCTGAGGCTGCCCGATTCTTGAGATTTTGTTTCTCTGTTAATGGGACTCTGTTCTTGCATCTGTGTGCAGTTCTGGATGAGACTCTTTCTCCTGCCCTTCCAATAGGAGCTCAGCTGCCACAGGGAAGACATCTAGGAGAGGAGAGGCGTGTTGTATTACATTTCAGATGCACCAGTGGAACTCAGTACTTGAAAGCAATCCCCAAAAGAGTCAAATAATTTGAGAAATAATAAAAATTACCCTTCAACTGACTTTTATTTTTTTTTTATTTTTTTTAATTTTAGAAACATAAAAGTACAAAAACATATTGACAAACAGACACCCATTATCATAGAAAATAGTACAATCACAACTAATCTATAGACAAGGTGATATGGTCTCAACAGTAGTTGTTGCTTTATCCATTGATATCTTCGAATTGTAGATGTATGGACCCATATACAGACATGCAAATTTA